>JAQQSK010005035.1:0-15889 GCA_028658325.1 Potorous gilbertii
ACACACACACACACACCACACACACACCACACACACCACACACACACACACCACACACACACACACCACACACACACACACCACACACACACCACACACCACACACACACACACACACACACACACCACACACCACACACACACACACACACCACACACACACACCACACACACACACACCCCACACACACACCACACACACACACACACACACCACACACACCACACACACACACATACACACACACCACACACACACACCACACACACAACCACACACACCACACACACACCACACACACACACCACACACAGCACACACACACACAGCACACACACACACACAGCACACACACACACAGCACACACACACACACAGCACACACACACACACCACACATACACACACACCACACACACACACCACACACACACCACACACACACACACCACACACACACACACACCACACACACACACACCACACACACACACACACCACACACACACACACACACACACACACACCACACACACACACACACCACACACACACACACACCACACACACAACCACACACACCACACACACCACACACACACACACACACACACCACACACACACCACACACACACACCACACACACCACACACACAACCACACACACCACACACACACACACACCACACACACACGCATCATCATGCAATTAGAGAAAGGAACAAAACCACAGGATCTCAGTTGTATCCCCTGCAGAGATAACTGATCTTAATGCCTTGTTTATTCTAACTTTATGAAGAACATATAAGCGAGTGTTTTCTATAGCTTCAGATGATACCTTACAACGATGAATGAGGAAATGAAATCAACTATACATAGGCAAAACACAGGAGAATTAAAATTTAAACTAAATATGATTTAAAAGATCATAAGATCATAGATTTTGAGTTGGAAGGGAACTTAAAAGTAACATGCTTAAAATTCTTCATTATAAGGTAAAGAAACTGAATTTCAGAAACTATGCAGCTTGTCAAGAGTCACATCAGCATTGGGAACAAAAAGGAGGTGGGGAGAGGAAGTGAATCTATCATAGTATAACTTCGTGAAATAATATTAAAATGGATGTCTATTCCATTTCAACATAATATTCCTCTGCAGTGTAAAGATGAAAATTTTCTTTATTATTCAGTATCTTTAATGTCATAATCAATATTACACAATTAAGTAGAGATCAACTATTACTCAAAAGAAATAATACAGAAAATGAAGATAATCTTTTTGACCTTATTATATTAACAAAAGAGCACAACTTTTTTTCCCCATAAATTTAAGATAAAAATGCCCACTGGGTAAAAAGTAAAGCTATATGTCCTGTCATATATTACCCAACTACTACAGTGGTACATATCACCTTCATTTTCCTGAAATCATTCTGCTAGTCATTTCTTATAGCGAAATAATTTTCATCACTATTTTAAAAAAAATACTGTACACAGAATAAAAACATACCTACCTTTATTATTATTATTTTTCATTTTTCTATATTTTGAAAATACAGAGACTTTTAAAATTATTTTTTGGTTCCAAATTCTCTCCCCTCAAATAATAAGGCAAGAAAAACAAAATTTATTACAAATTTATATAGCCATGCAGGACAAACTTCCGCATTAGTCATGTTTCCCCCGCCCCCTAAAAAAAGACAAAAATATTTCAATGTCCTCTCTCAGTCTATTAGCTCTCTATCTGGATGTGCACAGCATGTTTATCATAAGTTCTTTAGAACTGTGATTGGTCACTGTGTTGATCAGTTACTAAGTCTTTCAAAGTTGATTATCTTGACAATGTAGCAGTTGCTGTGTAGACTGTTCTAGTTCTGTTCACTTCATTCCACATTAATTCATACAAGTTGTCCCTGATGTCTTTAAAACCGCTGCCTTCATCATTTCTTACAGCATAATAACATATTCCAGCACATTCACAGATCACAACTTTGTTCAGCCATTCCTCAATTTATGGGCATCTTTCACTTACCTTTAAGTTTTAATAATAGAAAGAAGCTGCATGAAGAGAAAAAATTCTAGAACACTCAGTAACATTCACAAAATCCTAAATGCAAATGATTACTGATTATCAACTAATAGTTCCTGATTAAGCTTTTAGAATGAGTTTCCTTACCCTAAGAAGAAGAATTTCAAGTAGATGACTTACAAATCCCCTTCCAAATAATCATCTATGATCCTATAATGTTCTACCATTCACATTTGGTTTAATATTTGATATTGTTGAAACTGTCCTTTATTTTGTCTATGTGTATGGTTCCATTTTCTCATTCATTTTTGCAACTTAAGTTGGCAATATGAACAAACTTTTATACAGGGCTTACTATGTGCCAAATATGGTGGTAAGTATTGGAAATGTAAAGAAAAAGTAAATCTAGTC
This sequence comes from Potorous gilbertii, assembly GCA_028658325.1. Taxonomy (NCBI): domain Eukaryota; kingdom Metazoa; phylum Chordata; class Mammalia; order Diprotodontia; family Potoroidae; genus Potorous; species Potorous gilbertii. The sequence continues at coordinate 2,442 of JAQQSK010005035.1, forward strand.
CCTGGTCTTAAGGAGCTTATATTCTATACTGGGAAAGAAAATGTATGCATAAATCAGTAAAGAGAGGAAGAAGATAAACACAGGGAAAGAACAGACATGAAAAGACTATTTGCTCTGTAATCGCCTCAGACAAAAGGAACCAAAGGTAAACAAATAAAGCAAATAGGCAAGGCACCATGAATTATTCCAGACAAAGAAGGTTTCAAAAAAAAAAAAAAGAAAAAGATGCAAAAGTCACATGTAGTAGAGGGAGGGAGAGTGAAGTAGAAGGGGCCTAATTGTGGTAGACTGAGAGCTAGCTAGAAGATGAGGTTAATCATATTTAGTATTGGACCAGCAAGCTTTCATTTTATGAATCCCACACTCACATATTTGAGATCATCTGGGAAAGGTATTCTCATAATTTAATTTAGTCTCAATATCTTATTTTCACTCCTTAAACTCTCCTTTTGCACTATGGTCATCAAGTCATCACTCTAGCTTTACTGCAAAAACAGAGAATTTGAATATCTGACAAATGGTCCAGCCTATACAGAAGATGACTGCAGGACCAGTGGCCATCCTGCTGATGAGCTCCACGGAAGGGCAGGTGCCACCTCTTGCAACAGCTCACTCAACTTTCCCTGACCATTAGGAAGAGGTTGTGGACCTATAATCTAAATTTGTCTCTTTACAACTCTGAAGAGTCACTACTCCTGGTTCTGCCATTGGAGCAAACAGAACAAGTTTCATATATCCTCAACAGGACAGACCTTCAAAGACTTTGAAACAGCCAGCATGTCTTTCCTGGATCTGTTCTTTGAGTTCAACATTATCAAGTTCCCTCAACTGATCCTTAAATGGCAACCACTAAAGGTCCTTCTCATTCATGGAGAATTCATGGCCCTTCTCCATTCTCTTTCCCATGGACACATTCATATCTATTAGTGTCCTTAAAAAATATATACACATTTATATACCATAAGTTCAGTCATTTTTGGAATGTGTTTTGCTTAGGACTAATTTCTTCCTTAATCAATCCTCTTTTTAACTTTCCCTTCTTCATTTTTCCTACTACTTCGCTGTTGAGTAAAACCTAGTGTAGTCCTCACTTTCCATTTTTCACTTAAGATCATAAAAATATATAAAACAACCACTCTTAGATATTGTCTAATTAGACTCCTTTTATGACAAAACTGAAGGTCTACAGAGCCATTGTGCTGACCTCATTGTTATATGCTTGTGAAACATGGACAGTCTACCAGTGCCATGCCAGGAAACTGAATGGTTTCCATATGAACTGTCTTAGGAAGATTCTGAAGATCACCTGGCAGGATAAGGTGGTTGGTTGTTGTCCTTTATCTTTGAAGAGGAACAAAATGACATCATCATGATAAAGTGAAATTTCAGTGTGTCTGAGTTTGACCGAATAGACCAATAGGAGCTCGGAATGCTCTACCACAGGTTGGGCACAGATAGTCATTTGGGGTGGACATCCCAAATTTGCGCATCCTGTGTTTACTTTGTGCTGTTTCAGGTCTGCTATGCTCAAAGAGCACAGTACCCTTTCTGAAGTGGGCACATCATGCTGAGCAGTGCTGTGCCAGTGTCTCCCATGTTGCACAGTCAAATCCAAAGTTCTTGAGAGAGAACTTGAGAGTGTCCTTGTATTGCTTCTTCTAACCACCATGTGAACACCTGCCCTATGTACGTTCTCTATAAAATGGTCTTTTTAGCAAGCATACATTTTGTATTCCAACAACGTGGCCAGTCCATCCAAATTGTGCTCTCTGCAGTATAGCGTGAATACTTGGCAGTTCAGCTTCAACAAGGGTCTCAGTGTTTGGTACCTTATCCTGTCAGATAATCCTCAGAATCTTCCTAAGACTGTTCACATGGAAACCTTTCAGTTTCCTGGCATGGCATTGGTAGACTGTCCATGTTTCACAAGCATATAACAATGAGGTCAGCACAATGGCTCTGTAGACCTTCAGTTTGGTAGTCAGTTTAATACCTCCTCTCTCCAAAACTTTTCTTTGGAGCCTCCCAAACACTGAGTGAGCTCTGGCAATGTGTGCATTAACCTCATTGTCAATGTGTACATCCCTGGAAAGTACACTACCAGGGTAAGTGAACTTGTCCACAGCATTCAAAACTTCTCCATTTGTTGTAACTGAAGGTTCCATGTATGGATGGTGTGGTGGTGGCTGATGGAGCACCTGTGTTTTCTTAGTGTTAATTATTAGGCCAAAATTAGCACAGGTACCAGAGAATTGATCCATACTTTGTTGTACCTCTTTGATCCATACTTTGTTGCATCTCAGTTTCAGAGACTTCACTGAGTGCACAATCATCTGCTAACAGAAAATCATGCATCAACACTCCCTCCACTTTGCTCTTGGCTTATAGTCTTTCAAATTGAAGAACTTACCATCAGTATGGTAGTTGGCCTTGCCGTGTTCATCCTCATTGAAAGCATTTGGCAACATAGCTGAAAACATCATGCTAAAAAGCATAGGAGCAAGCACACAGCCCTGTTTCACTCCATTGGTGACTGGGAAGGCATGAGAGCATTGTCCATTATCCAGGCAAACATGCCATCATGAAATCGACGTACAATGTTGATGAACTTCTCCAGGCAACCAAATTTTGACATAATTTTCCATAAGCCCTCACAATTAACAGTGTCAAAGTCCTTGGTCAGATCTACAAATGTTGTGTACAGACTTCTGTCCTGCTCCTGGCAATTCTGCTGGAGTTGTTGGGCAGCAAATACCATATTGACTCCTCCTCAGCCCTTTCTGAAGTCACACTGGCTCTCAGGTATATGACCGTCTTCCAGGTGAAGGATCAGCCTATTAAGGAGGACTCTAGCAAGAATTTTGCCAGCAATGCCTAAGAGAGAGAGAGATCCCCCTATGACTGTCGCAGGACAATCTATTCCCCTTACCCTTATAGAGATGGACAATGGAGGCATCCTTGAATTCCTGAGGGATAACCTCTTCTTGCCATATAACCTGGAAAATTTAAGTCAGCTTTTGTATGAGCAATGGTCCGCCTACCTTGTAAATCTCAGCTGGAATAGAATCAGCACCAGGAGCTTTGCCACACAAAATGAGCCTAATAGCCCTCAAAACCTCTTCTGCATTTGGAATTTCAGCTAAAGAGGGATTGACTTCAACCTGAGGTAAACAGTTAATGACCTCAGCATTGACTGATGATGGCCTGTTGAGAACACTATGGAAGTGTTCAGCCCATCCCTGTAGGATCACGTCCTTATCACTAATCATGTGGCTCCATTAGCACTGAGTAGTTATGATGCACCATACATTTTTGGTCCATAAATAGCTTTCAGGGTATCATAAAAGTGCTTTGGATTGTTACTATCAGGATAAAATTGAATTTCATCTGCCTTCTTTCTGGGTCAGGAATCCTGCAACTCTCTAAGCTTTGCTTGTACTTTGCTTTTGATGGAATTTAATGCTGCCTTCCTAGAGGTAGATGGACTATACTGCTGGTAAATCCTGTGGAGTTCTCGTTTTTCATTAAGCAGCTTCTGAATTTCCCCATCATTTTCATCAAACAAGTCTTGATGTTTGTGAGTGTTCTGATCCAAATGAGCAAATGCAGTGCTATACACCAAATCTCTGAGAGCTTCCCACTCCTTTTTTTCTCCACTGTTGAGTTCTCTTGCAACAAGAGCAGTTCTTCTTTCAGGTCTGCTGGATTTTGTGTTGCATATTAGTGTGTGCATGTTCCATGCACCGATGGTGAGTGGAATCATCTTTGCAGATGTTTTCATACAAGTTGTACATTTTTTTGTGTTTTGACTGCATAATTCCCTGCCTGCTGCAATAATCAGGCCAGGGATGGGTAAGCAGACAATTTTTAGGGCACCTTTTCTAGCCTCCTTCCTCGCACCTGGAGGAAAGCAGTACAATCCTTAAAAAAGGCTGCTCAGACACTCAGGAGGCTGCCAAGTTCCACTGCTGCTTCCAGCGAGAAACAACCCGATGGCCTGGGCTGCCTGTATGCAGGGTTGCGACTACAGCTTCCAGTGTATCAGCACTTGTTGCTTCATCACTTGTCTGTTTCCACAGCACTTGGAGGTATAATAGTGAAATGGTATGGATAAGGTCTTTTGATTTGTGTGTAACTGGATTTAAGGAAGGCAGAGTTACACAAAGTCATCAGCCTCACTCTCTCCTCCAGAGTCATCATAGTCCAGTGGCAGGCCAGATTCAAGACGGTTGGTGATGGTTCAGGATGTAGTGAATGATCTTGGTGTCTTCGGTGTCTAACCAAGCTCTAAGCGCGCCACGTTGCCTGCTTCATCTGCCTTCATGGTCATTGGAATAAACTGTTCTCATCTGCCCATTCCACCAGAGGAAGTCTTCACAAGCTTGGGGGTAGATACACCCCCTAATTCACTAGTGGGTTTGAGAACCCTTGGTTACCCTCAATCTGGTTTGACCCATCTATTGAAATGTTTTACTGGGGTGTGGCCGCTGCACATGCTGCAGCTTCTTGGAGCCACAGGTAGGAGTTAGGTGGAACAGGTAGACACCAAAGGTGGAAAGAGGCCCAAAAAGGACTTGGTAGTCATCACACTAAAGGTACTGGTCCTCCCTGAACACAACCTATACTTGAACTAAACTGGCAAGCATTCAAACTATGCTTCAGAGAGCACAACTCTGATGATCTGGCCATGTTGTTCAAATGCAAAATGTATGCTTGTTCCAAAGACTTTTATGGAGAACTCACATGGGGCAGGCGATCATATGGTGGTCAGAAAAGGTGATACAAGGACACTCTTAGGGTCTCTCTCAAGAACTTTGGAAATGATTGTGTGATATGTGAGACACTGACACAGGATGGCTCAGCATGGCTTGCTCATGTCAGAGAAGGTGCCGTGCTATATGAGCAAAGCAGAATTGAAACAGCTCAAAGGAAACACAGGATGACACAGGATTTGAAAATTTGGAGTACCCACTCCAAATGTTAACATGGGCATATCTGTGCCCAATCTATGATAGAGCATTCTGAGTTCATGTTGGTTTGATCAACAGTTGGACATCGAAACTTGACTTTATCATGGTGATGTCATTTTTGTCCTCGGACAACCACAAGCCATGACCCTTGGTGATGGCAGGATTCAGAGGGGAAACATTCATCATCTTATGATATTTGAATGTAAGTAGATTATCTTTTAGTTCCTTATGCTTATTTATTCATGTTTACCTTTATATGATTCTCCTGACTCATGCCTGAACTTTAAAGTATCTACACAGCTCTCTCATTCCATTTCACTAGAGATGCTTGGAAAGCCTCCATTCCATTATTCATTTTTCCTCCTGTAGGGTTATACTAGGTTTTGATGGTAAATTATGCTTGGAGGTAAGTAAGCCTGTACCTTTTGCCTTCTGAAACACTGTATTCCAGGATGTCTACTCCCTCAAAATAGTAGTTGCAAAATTGCATGTGATCCTTACTGGCTCCTCACCACCTGAACTCTTTCTAGTTGTTTGAAGTATTTTTTTTTTTTTGGCTCTGACTTGGAAGCTTAGATTTTGATTGTAAAGTTTTCATTTTGAGGTTTCTTTCAGGAAATGGTCACTGCACTCTTTCCATTTCCAATGTGTCCTCTGCTTCAAAGAGATCTGGATAGTTTTAAGTTTTCTTCTTAAGATCTCTTGAAATGTGATAATATTTACGATGATGATAATGAGAAAATATTTACTTAAATGGGATATTATTCATGAGGCATTTAGCACAGTACTTGGCAAGGAGTAGACACTATTATGCTTATTTCCATCTCCCTCCCAAACCCCTTTCTGATCAAAAAGTTCAAGTAAATGCAATGATTTTTATTTTCTGGGTCAGTTGCTTTTGCTATAATACCTTACATTTTCTTCTATTTTTTTTCAATCCTTTGGTTTTTTAAAAACCATGTTTCAAGTTGTTTCCTGCAGTCACTGGGTTCTATTTAGGCCATTCTAATTTTCAGGGAGTTTGTTGCTTGGTCAAGGTTTTGTGTCTCTTGTGCCAAGGTATTAAACTCGTTCCAATTCTTTCTTCTATAGTTCTCGTCTTTTCTAAATTTTTTTATCCAGAGCTTTCATTTCATTTATAAAATATTTTCAGCTTTTTTTTAAATAATAAAAAAACCCTTTTCCTTCACGTTTTCAGGCGCTCCAAATGAATTTGTGTACAAGCTGTATTTTTCTTTAAGGCCTTGTTTGTAGCTGTTCTGAGCTATTCTGCTTCCCAGGGTTTGCATTGGGAACATCCCAATCACAACAACAGGTCTTTACGATATAAATTCCTTTGGTTTAATCATTATTCCAGCCGACTTCTTGACTTCAACCCTGATGTTAGAACTGGACTCTGCACCTCTGGGCGGAAGGTCTGGGCTAGTCCCATCGCTGTTTTCTTCAGGTGTAGAGTACTGCAGTATTTTGAGATCTCAAGGACAGTTCAGGTTTAGGACTTGCAAGCGTTCAGTGTTCCCACAGTGGTCTGATCATTCCCACCCTGGTCTGAGTTTTACAAGTTCCTGGCCTGGTTTTGGCTCTGACTGACAGTGGGCCCCTACTGGACTTGGCCTCCATCGGAAAGCTGAGAAGTTCTGCTGGTTCCAAGTGACAGAACTGTAATCTCCCCTTTGATCTGGGATTCCTGCCCTGCTCCTGGGTCTAAGCCACAGAGTTGTTGCTTGCTTCTGAACTTTCTCCTCCCTAAATACATAGGCTAAAGTCTATGACTTTTCCTCAGTGAAAGACATCTCTGAGCATAAGTCCTCTTCTCAATTTGCCTGAGATCTGTGACCTGGAATTGAGCAGTGAAGGATAGAGCTATTAGATGGCACCCATTTCTGCTGTGGTACTCTGGTATGGGTCGGCGATGTCCTCTTTACTGGCACATAGCCCAATTTTTGTCAGTACTATGCTTTAGTCAAACATTTAAATCTTCATGGTTCTATACTTAGTTGTTCATTCGTTTCAGTTGTGTCACTCCATTGGGGTTTTCTTGGCAAAGATATTGGATTGGTTTGCCATTTCCTTTTCCAGCTCATTTTACAGAGGAGGAACTGAGGCAAACAGGGGTTAAGTGACTCACATGACAAAGCTATTAGGTGTCTGAAGCCAGATTTGAACTCAGGTCTTCTTGATTCCAGGTTTAGTGCTCTATCAACTGCACCACTATACTTTATACATTCTTTTATTTTTTCCTATTAAAAGTATTATCTCTATAACTTTAAAATTAAAAAAATCTCATGGATTTGGATTATTCAGTGACTGAGGATTTCATGAAAATCAGGAGCAAGAATCAGTGGATGGTGTGCTCATATAGATCAAATTGTGACTCATCAAATGTCTGGAGAACAGATAGTAAAAATATTTTTTAAAATGCTTGCTTTATTTCATGATGAAGACGTGTATTCGTAGCACCGAGCACAGTGCCTGGTACACAGTTAATGCTTAAAATGCTTAAAAAATGACTGTTAATTGATTTTTTTCTATTATTGTTCAAGTTAAGCTTTCTTGGAGAAATGTTTAGATGACAAAATGTGGCTAGCTTGTCAACCAAAGGAGGAAATGTGTAAGGGATAATTGCTAGTATGCAACAAAAAGAGAGAAAGTCATGGAATAATGAAAAAAGAAAGATGAGAGGCAACTGATTTCCAGTTTGTTTGAACAAAAAGAAAGAGAATATTTAATAAAAGGGGGAACCTAAAAAAGTTTATGAAGATGTAAAAATGACCTTTTTTCTAATGTTTTTTTTGTATGTGTGTATGTATTGTGTTTTTTGAGAAGGATCAATTCTTCTTGATTAATTATATGAAATAAATTCAAGTCATTCACACTTTATGTCTTAATATTTGTATTAAAAAGACAAGGACTGATAAAGTGTAGACATCTGAAGTCTGACCCGTGTTCCTGGAAAAGTTCCTCTTGCTGACATGAAGTTAAAAATATATTTTGTTAAGGGCTATACAGTACAATAGGTTAATCAACTAACAAGTATTTATTAAGTGCCTACTATGTGCCAGGCACTGTGCCAGGTGCTAAAGATACAAATATATGTAAAGAATGAAACAATTCACTTGCCTTTCAATTCTGGAGACCTTGGATCAATAATTGGACTAAGTAATAACTAAAAATGAGATAGGTGGTCAACTACTGGTTCTTTAATGGACATTAGTTAGCACAAATCACAAAACCAGTTTACAATTCATCATAATTGATGGTCTCTTCTTAAATTAAGCAAAGAAATAGGAGTGCTGTAAGAAGCATTGACAGAAACTTGATTTCTAATCCGTACAGTCATTCCTTTTACACCTCTAATGCATTCCTTCAAATTAATATAAATACATATATTACGTATAAAATCAAACATTTATTGAGGCTTGGGATTAGGGTCTATCATGGCAAATCCTTCTCTAATATTCTAAGAGTAATTCTTTATATGCTCATCAAAAAATTTAGTCATATTGGCACAATAAATTAGAAATATTGACACAGTGGGTAGGGGTCAATAGCCAATGTTTGACTTTTTAGGTGGGACTAAAATGTAACTCAATTTAGTCTTGACATATAAAAGCTTTCCCCATTTAAAAAGAAAGAATAGAGAATACAACATTGAATTCAATGAACAGAATAAATATTTTTTTAAAAGATCCCATTTCCACATTATATCCAATGAAGAGAAGAGAAAAAATAATAGGCTTAAAGGACGTAGACAGAAGATAGGGGAGGGGTAGTAAAGAAAAGAGCTAGATACTTAAAAATATAAAAATGAGGAAAAGATGAATAGGAATAATTAGTGAGGAGTGAGAAAGAGAGAAATGAAAAGTAGTGGTATGTAAAATGTGGTATTTCTATAAGTTTATTCAGTTTGTAAAGATCCAATTTATTTCATCTGCTCCTCACAGCAACCCTCTGTGACAGGCAGGCTGAGAGTTCTGTATCCCCATAATTGGGTTTTTGCCCACAGTTTCCCAGCTATTAAGTCACATTCAAGTCTAGTCAATTCCATTCGACAGGAAGTATTGTATACATATAAGCAAGATGTCATGACAGAAATTAAAATTTCAGGTACCTTCATGGAGATGACATTCTACTTGAGGGGACCAGCTCATAACAATAAAGTATACACAAAGTAAATTTCAAGTAAAAGAGGTGGGAAGACTAACAACACCAAGGAGAATGAGGAAAGGGCAAGGGTAAGATTGTGTTCGGCCTTTGTTGCAGAAGATGATGCCATTAGAGAAATGATGACATGACTTGCACTTGACTTTGTTTTGAGTGAGGGAGGGTTATGCAGGTCACCAGCCTCACTTCTCCTCCAGAGCCATCTGAATCCAGTCATCAGATATTCCTCAGGATGACTGGAGATGGCCCAGGATGCACTGGGAGACCTTGGGCCCCAGTAAGAAGTAAAGCCTTGAATGGCTTGAGCAACTCCAAGGAATGAGGTAAACAGAACATATTCTAGGCATGTACAAAGTCACAGAAATGGCTATCATGGCTAGAACAGAGAGTGAAGGGGAGTAATGTGGAATGATGCTATACCACTTGGGGCATATATGTTTAGTACTGCCTCATTGTCTATGGTGCCTTTTAGCAGAATATAGTTTCTTTCCTTATCTCTTTTGAATAGATCTATTTCGGCTTTTGCTTTGTCTGAGATTAGGTTTGCTACCCCTGCTTTGCTTTCATCAGCTGAAGCACAGTATATTCGGCTCCAACCTTCTACCTTTACCCCGTGTGTATCCCCCAGTTTCCTATTTGTTTATTGTAAACAGCGTTTTGTTGGATTATGGTTTTTAGCCCATTCTGCTACCCGCCTCTGTTTTATAGGAGAGCTCATCCCATTCATATTCGTAGTTACGATTACTATCTGTGTCTTTCCCCCCATTTGTGCTTTTACTTCTCCCTTCTCCTCCACAACAGTTTTAATTTTTGACCACGACCTCCGGCAGTCTTCCCTTCCTTCTTTCAGGCCCCCTCCCTCTTCTTTCTCCCTTTCTCTCCTACTGCATACAGAGCAGTTAGATTTATGTACTTCATTTTGTTGTTCCCTCCCTGAACCAAATCAGATGAGAGTGATCTCATTCAATGCTCATCTCCCCCGCCTTCCTTCTCCTGTAATATAATTGTGCCTCTTCCTGTGATGTAACTTCCCATTTTCTGCCTCCTCTTTTTCACATCTCCTGCTACAAGCCCTTCGCACACTTTAACCACCTTTTATCCTCACATCATCTACTTTACACCTCTCCCTCTATGTATATCCCTTTTATATTTCATAATAAGTATCTCAAGATTAACAACTATCACGTTCCCTTATAGGGATGTAAACAGTTTGCCCATATTGAGCAATGAGTTTTTGTTCCCCCCCCCCCTTTAACCTTTTTATGCCTCTCTTGAGATTTGCATTTGAAGATCGAATTATCTAATGAGTTCTGGCCTTTTCATCAGAAAGGTTTGGAAATCCCTTATTTCACTGAATGTCCATCTCCTTGCCTGAAATATTATGCTTAACTTTGCTGGCAATTTATCCTTGGTCGTAGTCCCAGCTCCTTTGCCTTATGGAATATCATATTACAATTCACTGGATCTTTAACGTAGAAGCTACAAGGTCCTGTGTGATTCTGAGTATAGCTCCTCAATATTTATTTTCTCCGGATGGTGATCCCAGCTGCCCTATTGTCTTTCTGATTCCCCTGGAGAGCTGAGGCATGCCTAGATGCTAATGCGTGTTTCCACCCCTCCTGGGGCTCCTCTCCTGGCGCTGAAGATTGCCTGGGTCCTAGTGCGAGTTTTCTCTGCCCTGGGTCCTCTGTCCTTTCGGTTTGCCTCTGCCACAGTAGGAGGAATCCCCCTTAGCTATTTTCCTAGACTCAGGTGGTAAGAGACTATTGGCCTCCTTATGCTGTTCTTGCTGATCCAGAGTTTTTCTGTGGAAATGGTTTTATGGTTCTTTCATGGTCATCAAGGGGGGAGGAGAGAGCATTTACTGATCACTCTGCCATTCTGGCTCCTGGAAGTTCAAGTAGGTGACTTACCAAAGTTTGATCTTCGGGCTGAAGGTCACAGGAGCTGCTGCGCTGATATGTGGCTCTCATGGCTCGGTTCGGCTTGCCTCCCACCCTCGGTGCCGCTCCGCTGGTTCTGCCTGATGCTCTCAAGCTCCTCAATATTTAAATGGTTTCTTTTCGGCTACTGTAGTATTTTCTCCTTCACTTCATACTTCTGGGATTTGGCAACGATACTCCTTGGTGTTCTTCATTTGGGATCCCTTTCGGGCAGTGACCAATGGATTCTTTTGATGACTATTCGCCCTCTGGATCTAGGACTTCTGGACAGTTTTCCTTGATGATTTCTTGGAAGATATGGTGCAGGATCATTTTTTCATCATAGCTTTCTGGTAGGCCAATAATTCTTAGATTTTCTCTCCTGGATCTATTTTCCAGGTCAGTTGTTTTTCCAATTAGATATTTTACATTTTCTTATATCTTTTCATTCTTTAGATTTTGACTGATTCTTGATGTCTCAATTGTTGCCCAATTCTAATTTTTATCAAATTGTTTTCTTCAGTTAACTTTTGCATCTCCTTTTCCATCTGGCCAATTATTCCTTTTAAGGAGTTATTTTCTTCAGTTCGTTTTTGTGCTTCCTTTTCCATTAGTCCGATTTTCCTTTTTAAGAAGCTGTTCTCTTCAGTGAATTCTTTTTTCATACATTTAAAATCAGTAGCCAGTTTTTCTTCTATTTCCAATTTTCTTCAGCTCTTCCAAGAGTGCTCTTTGTGCTTGTGACCAGTTCGTAGTCCCTTCTGAAGTACAGTCTCAATGCTGACCTCTGTGGCATTTGTGTTTCGGTCCTTGTCCCCACAGAAGATTCCATGGTCTTTTCTTTCCTGCTTTGCTTCTCACTCATGGTGATGATAATCACCCTTCTCGTGGCTTTTAAAGTAGATCTCTGCTTCTAGGGCACAAGGGGCTCTGCCCCACAGTTCCTGTGCCTTGAACTTGAGGCTTTGTGTCTTGTGCCCTCTGGTTCTTTCAGCTAGAAGCTAAAGTGCTGCAGCTTACATGGTGCTGAGCCGCCTGGTGTGAGAAAGCAGAGGCCAGGTGAAGTCTTTCTGTATTTCCCTGGATTTACCCTAGAGCTAGCTTAAGTGTGAGGGCAGGGTGGTCTGGTCACAGGAAGTCTCCTCTGCTGAGCTAGAGCACAGGCAAGCTCAGTGGTTGGTGATCCCAGCTGCCCTAGTGTCTTCCCAATTCTCCTGGGGTGCTGAGGCACACCTGGGGTCCTGGTGTTGGTGGTTGCGGCCTCCACTCCAATGGGGCTCCGGATCTCCTCTCAATTTGCTGAAGTAGGGCTCTCTGGGACAGCTCCAGTCCTGCACTGGTCCCCTTCAGCCACAGCAAGAGTGACCCTCCTTATGATTTTCCTAGCCTCATGTGCCACGGGACTGTTTGCCCCTTCTGCTAATTCCAATGGTCCAGGATTCTTCTGGGGAAATATTTTATGGTTCTTTCAAGGTCAACAAGGGGAGGGGGAGAGAGCATTTACTGATCACTCCACCATTTTGGCTGCCAGAAGTTCAAGTAGGTGACTTACAGACATTTAATCTGTGGGCTGATAGTCTCAGGAGCAGCCACTGCGGATACCTGGGGCTCCATAGCTCTCACTTGCTAAGTTCTGCTGGACTCCACTCCTGTGCTGATATGCCTGTGATTCTGCAGTGTAGCTGCTGCCTCAGACTACCTGGGGCTTCCTGCTTGGCCCTGCTACATTTTAAAATAATTGATTCTCTTTATACTCTTGACATTTTGTTCTCCAAGATGAATTTTGTTATTATTTTTTCTAGTTCTATAAAATAGTATTTGGCAGTTCTGAATAATTAAATTAATTTAGGAAGAATTGTCATATTTATTATATTGGCTTATCATATCCAGGGAAAATTAACATTTTTGTGGTTCTTTAAATCTGACTCTATTTGTGTGAAAAGTGTTTTGTAACTGTGTTCATATAGTTTCTGGGTTGGTCTTAACAGGTGGATTCACAAATATTTTATACTGTCTACAGTTATTTAAACGGAATTTCTCTATCTCTTCCTTGCTGGAATTCACTAGTGATAAACAGAAATGCTAAACTCTGCTAAAGTTGTTAACTATTTCAACTAGTTTTTAGTTGATTCTCTAGGATTTTCCAAGTATATCATGTATATAACAAAGTACGTAGCAAAGAATGATAATTTTGTTTCCTTATTGCCTATTTTATTTGTTTTCCTTCTCGTTTTTTTTTATTTTTTATATAATTTTTATTTTTCAATTCTTAACATTCACCTCCACAAGAATTTGAATTCAAAAATTTCTTCTTTTTTTTTTTAATAAATTTATTTAACTTTTTACATTCATTTTCACAAGATTTTGGGTTCCAAAATTTTCTCCCCATTTG
>JAQQSK010005036.1:0-17785 GCA_028658325.1 Potorous gilbertii
TTAAGGAAATAAAGAACAACTTAAATAGCTGAACAAATCTCCAGCGATCATGCTTAGGCCATGTCAAAATAACAAAAATGACAATACTACAAAACTTAATTTATAATTCCAATGCTATACCAATAAAGCTATCAAAAGGGATACTTTGCAGGAACTGGAAAAAACAGACATTCTTCATTTAGAGGAAAAACATCTGGAAAATCACAGGAACTAAAGAACTAAGGAAAAATGTAGTATTTTCATACCTCAGACAATACACTAAAGCACCAGTCATCAGAATCATTTGTTTATAAAAAAAAAAAGTAAAAAGTATATCAAGGAACAGATAAGACCAGGAACAATTGGAAATAATGAAACTTAACTCAGTGTTTAATAAACTTCAAAACAAATTACTCAGGAAAGGAGTCTATATTTGATCATAATTTTTTTGGGAAAATGGAAAGCATACTAGTAGAATTGGACTTAGACCAATGTTTTGTAGTATGTTTAATCAATAACAAATTCAAACTAGATATGTGACAAATATTAAAATTCACATCATAAAAATAATTGAACAGAAGCAGATCATATACCTTTTATAGCTCTAGGAAGTAGGTGTTTTTTTTTTAACCAAACAAGGGCTGAAGGCAATTACCAAAGATAAAACAGATAACTTCATTTAACGTACCTCAGAAACTTTTGCACAAGCAAAACTGAAACTCCTAGGATAGGAAGAGAAGTGGTTGAATGAAAAAAAAAATATGTGTATCAAATTTCTGAGATAATTTTGGTCTCTAAGATATGTAGACAACTGACTGAATATACATATGTATACATTTATTAGTCATAAAAATATATGCAAATGTTATATATATTCATGTATACATATATATAATTTGAAAATGGCTTAGTTTACATATTAACATCAACGTTCAAGTTTGTGGATATAAAAATTATGATTCTCAGTGTTATCTAATCCCCTTTTCTGTCATTGTACCCATCACTGTAAAAATAGAATCAAAAACTATTTTGTATATTTCTTTATTTTATGGCTTGCTATGGTCAAAGAATTTATGATTAAGTGACTGGTTTGGTAGTGAGGAGTTCTTGCGTATTTCAATATAGACTGATATTTTGGTATATTGTCCCATCATTAAAATTACTTTCAGTGTAATTATTCATTGTTGCTGTGTCTTGTTTTTGACTCAATCACTCTCAAAAAGAATTCATTGCTACATTTTATACATACATTTTATTCATTTCTGGAAGAAAATATACTCCTACCCCCTGCTCCCAATTAAATTTCCTTATGACAAAGAGTAACACTCAAAGCAAAACAAATAGAAAGAAAATACGGTAAGTACATCTTATGTTTCCATCATTTTATTCAGACAGTACTCTAATTACCAGTCCTGAAAAAGAGATAAAAATCTTTAATGCTTTCTATCGTTTGGGAGTGCACTTATATGGTTTGTTAAAGATTTTCATCTGAAATTGAGTTAATTGATTTCTCTCTTTCCCATTCTGTTGATATGGACATTTTTTCAATTTTGTTGGCATATAATTAAGCAAAATTTTCATAAGAATTATTTTTCTTAATTTCCTGTGTATTCACCTTTCTTATAAAATCAACTCCTAATTTGGTTGTTGGTCATATTTTTCCTTCTTCATTTTAAAAAAATCAAGTTACTTATGATTTATCTATTTTGTTTCTTTTATCAATGCAGTAGATTTAATGAAATATAAAAATATATATGTATATATATATATATAAACTCAATAACTTTAATTCTGTTGCTTTTGATTTTCAGGATTTTTCTATTTTGGCATTTAATTGTGTTTTTAACATTTGTTGTTTTCCTGGTTAGTTTTAAAGATGTATCCCCAATTCATCCATCTCTTCTCACTCTCTTTTACTGATAAAAGTGTTTAGAGATATAAAATTTCCCCTAGGAACTGATTTTGTTAGATGAAAAACATTTTGGTATGTTGTTTCATCATTGTCATTATCTTTGGTGAAATTGTAGGTTATTCTATGATTTTTTTCTTTGACTTATTAATTTTAACAAGTTCTTTGGTGCCTGATATTAAATGTATTTTTATAGAATTGTGATTTAAGACATATGCATTTAATATTACTGTTTCATAATGCTTAAACATTTTGTGTGTGTGCATAAAGGACTTATGTGTTATGTACTATTGAGACATATGTATTTTCCTTTCAATTCACATTCAATAATCTTCAGAGGTCTACCACATCTATTTTTCTAAAATTCTATTCATATCCTATATTTTTTTTGTTATATTTACCTAGGTATAAGAGAGAGAAATTATAGTTTCTTTTCCAACTATTTTATTTCAATTTTCCCCCTATATTTTCCCCTATAACTCAGTTCTGCTTTCCTTTAAGTAATTGTGCCTTACATTTGGTACATATATATTTAGTATTGATATTAATACATTGTTTATGTTACTTTTCATAAAAATAGAATTTCCCTGTTCATCTCCTTTAATTAAGCTGATTTTTCCTGTTGTTTTTTCTCAGTTTATGGTTGGCATCCCTGCTTTTTTAAAACTTCAATTAAAGGTTAAAAGTTATGAAAAAATTTTCTCAAAGAAATTGAAAATTTAATGACTAATCATTAATAACAAATAACCAATAATAAAAAAGGGCAAATTCAAAGAAATCTTGAAATTTCACTTCACACACCACAAAATGACAAAGTTGACAAAAGATGGGAATAGTCAATGTAGGAAGGACCATGGGAAGATAGACATATAAGTGCATTGTTGATAAAGCTATGAATCAGTACAATTATTTTGAAGAAAATTGGAAATTATTAAATGAAATGACAAATATATCCTTGCATTTTTATCCAAAGAGTAACACCTTTGGATTTGTACCACAAGGAGGTAATAAATAACAAAGAAACTTACACATACACCAAAATATTTATAGCATATTGTTAGTGATACAGAAAAAAAAGGAGCAAAGTGGATGTTATTGGATACTATTGTGATATATAAATGTAATGGAGTATTTTATTGTTATTAATGACAAATGTCATGAAGAGAGAGAAGTATGGGAATACATATATGAACTGATGGAAAGTGAATTCAGCAAAATCAAGAAAATAATATAGTCAGTGACCATAATCATCTAAATTAAAGGAAAAACAGAATTATCAAAATCACATTTTTGAAATGATAAAAAAGGAACTATATGAACATAACTATAAAACACTTCTCACACAAATAAAGTCAGATCTAAACAATTGGAAAAATTTTAATTGCTCATGGGTAAGGCTGAGTCAATATAACAAAAATGATAATTCTACAAAAATTAATATGTTTATTAAGTGCTATATCAAATTATCAAAACAATTGTTATAGATGTAGAAAAAATAAATAACAAATTAATCTAGAAGAACAAAAACTCAAGGATATCAAAGGAATCAATGATAAAAATGTGAAAGAAGGTGGGCTAGCCATACTAGATCTCAAACCGTATCATAAAACAGCACTTATCAAAACAATCTGGTACTGGCTAAGAAATAGAGTGGTGGGTAAGTGTGACAGATTAGGTACAAATTATATTATAGAAAATGACAAAGCAATCCAGTATATGACAAATTCAAAGATCCAAGCTTTTGGAACAAAAAGCCATTATATGACAAAAACTACTGGTAAAAGTGAAAAGCATAATAGAAACTAGGTATAGACTAATACCTGACACCATATACCAAGATAAGGTCAAAATGGGTACATGATTCACTCTGAAAGAGTGATGCTATAAGCAAATTAAGAGATCTTGGAATAGTTTATCTGTCAGATTTATGGATAAGGGAAGAATTCAGGAGCAAAGAAGATATGGAGAATACAAAATATATAATAATTTTGATTTTTTTTCACAAGCAAAATTAGTACAACCAAAATTTTAAGGAAAATAGAAAACTAGAGGGGGAAATTGCAATAAGTATTTCTGATAAAGACCTAATTTCTCAAATATATAGAGATTTGAGACAATTATTGTAAAATATAAGTTATTCCCCAATGGATAAATGGTCAAAGGGTATGAACAAACAATTTTCAGACAAAGAAATAAAAGTTATCTATAATCACATGAAAAAATGCTCAAAATCACTATTGATCCGAGAAATGAAAATCAGAACAACTCTGAGATACTACCTCATACTGGTCAGTCCCTAATATGACAAAAAAAAGGGAAATGTTGGATGTTGGAGGGGATGTGGAAAACTGGGACACTAACACACTGTTGTTGGTAGAATTGTGAACTGATCCAACCACTCTGGAGAGCAATTTGAAACTACACCCAAAGGCCTATAAAATTGTACATACCTTTTGATTCAGCAATATTCTGTTATTGATACAGACTGAGGTATATAATTTTGCACTTTTTTCTTTCTTTTTTTTCCCTTTTATTCAAGTCTTGTAGTAAATGACTAATAAGGAAATGTTTTACATAACTGCACGTGTATAGCCTATATCTGATTGATTACCATTTCAGGGTGGAAGGGAAGGAGAGATAGAATTTGTAAATGTAATAAGAGTTAAAGATTTTCTCTGCCTATTCATAGTCCTCACATGAAGCACATTAAGGGAAGCTTAAATAGGAGAGGCTTGTTTTGTAGGAAGACCCACATTTTTTGTTAATTTCTAACAAGGCGCTTGGTCAAGAGGGTGGTGATACCCTCTGGCTTTAAAAAGTGTATATATACTCTGAGGTGAGGTTTTGCTTTGGGATTTACTTGTTGGAAGAAGGTTTGTGTGCCAGATGAGACTCTGGGTAGCTGTTAAAGATCCTCTCGACTTTGAAAACCCAGGTTTTGGTGCTTCTCTCTTTGGTAACCATGTATGTGTTGTTTATGGTCAGACAGAAGCCTTGTCTGTTGGTCTTTATTTCTCTATTATTTACTCTGTTGGTATATGTCATTGAAGAAGATTGTTGATTCCTCAAAAGTTGCTTTTGTTTTAGAAAAGCAGATCTAAGAACCTGTATTTTCAGGCCATCCTGGGTGTGTCAAGGTGATTGCTGCTATGATAACTCAAAACTTTAAATAGAATTGGGGAAAATAAAATAAAAATAATAAAGAAAATAAAAAAGAAATTATTAAAAAAGTACTAGCTTGCCTCAAAGATATGAAAACATCTCATTCCATTCATTGCAGATGTGTGGGGTTTATAACTGTACATAAGTACATTACACAGATTTCTATACTTTTCATGTGTTAATCAATTATGTTGATTTTTTCCTTTTTATCATAAAGTATTATTTATTCTATAGAATGTCTATCTGGGAGGGGAAGTGGGGATGGAAAAATATTCATTAAAATGATGATGCTTTAATATCAATCAAAACCAATTTTAAATAAAAAATTCAAATATGAAGAAGTCATTCAGAACCACACAATACTTAGCAACCACCGCTATAATTGAGTGGAGTTATTAGAATACAATATTCCAGAGGCAAAATATACAAACTTACAACCAAAATAACTTACCCAGAAAATATGGGTATAATCCTCTGGGGGAAAAATATGTGAATCTTAAATGAACTAAAGGCCTTCCAAGCATTTCAGATGAGAAAATCAGAGCCATATAGAAAATTTTTAAATGCAAAGTCAAAAGTGAGAAATAGAAAACAAGACTGAACGATCATAAGGGTCTACACAAGAATAAAATACATACAAATGACAGATGTATACCTTGATAAATCTTTTATCATCAGTTATCATAGAGATCATCCAAGAAGACAGAGGGCCTGGGATTGTGTTGGTTATGTTTTGATGACTTTAAAAGAACAGAAAGAGAGTTTAAAATAATGCACTGGGGACAAGGGAAGACAAAAGATAGGAAAATGTATCTCATATAATTGAGGGGTACAAGAATTCTAGAGAAACAGGGATAAGTAGGTGTGGGGGGTTCAGGGGTATTTGAATTATCCAAAGAGGGAAGAATATAGACATATACACAGATGTGTAGAGACATGGGTAAAGGGGTGGCAATAATAGAAAATTAGATTGAGGGAAAGAATAACCATAAGCAAAACGAACAATAACAAAGGTAGATTTTTGAAAGGTAAAAAAAAAGAAAGGACCTGTTAATAGATCTTCTGAGGAAAAGAAGAAAAGGTCAGAGAAGTATCAGATTATACCATATCTAGACCATTGGTACTAAGCTCACTACTTCTCTCTAAATTTTCTCTTCTTTTTAAAAATTATTTTAATTGTTTTCAGTTTTCTACAAACACTTCCATATATCTTAGATTTTTCCCCTCCCTCCTCCTCATTACTCCCTTCCTCTCCATTCCCTCCCCAAGATGTTATGCAATCTTATATAGGGCCTATACATATATTCCTATTAAATGCATTTTCACCATAGTCATGCTGCAAAAAAGAATTAAAATGAATGGGAGAAACCATAAAACAAAACATAATATTAAAAAAAATGATCTGCTTCATTCTGCAATCCAATTCCATAGTTCTTTCTCTGGATGTGGAAGGAGTTTTGCCTCAAAAGTTCATTGGGAATTTTTTAGGTCCTTGCATTTCAATGAAGGACTAAGTCTACCAGAAAAATTCCTTTCACACTGTAGTTGTTGCTGTGTATAAAGTTCTCCTGGTTCTGTTCCTTTCACTCA
Source organism: Potorous gilbertii (assembly GCA_028658325.1). Lineage (NCBI taxonomy): Eukaryota > Metazoa > Chordata > Mammalia > Diprotodontia > Potoroidae > Potorous > Potorous gilbertii. Next base: position 6,641 of record JAQQSK010005036.1, read on the forward strand.
GCATCAATTCATATATGCTTTTCTAGGCTTCTCTGAAGACTTATTGTTCATCATTTCTTATAGCACAATGGTATTCCACTACATTCATGTACCACAACCTGTTCAGCCGTTCCAAAATTGATGGGTATTCCCTTGATTTCCAGTTTTTGGTCACCATAAAGAGAGATGCTATAAATATTTTTGTGGGACCCTTTCCCATTTCACTAGGTCAAAGGGTATGTACATTTTTGTAGTCCTTCGGACATAGTTCCAAATTGTTCTCCAGAATGGCTGGATCAGCTCACAGCTCCAGCAACAAGGAATTAGTGTTCCAACTCTCCCACATCTTCTCCAACATTTATTATCATATGTTAGCCAATCTAATAGGTGTAATGTGGTACCTCAGAGTTGTTTTGATTCACATCTCTCTAATCAATAGTGATTTAGAACATTTTTTCATATGACTATAGATAGCTTTAACTTCTTCCTCTGAAAACTGCCTGTTCATTTCCTTTGACCATTTTTCTATTGAGGATTGACTTGTATTCTTGTACATTTGACTCAGTTCTCTATATATTTTAAAATGAGGCCTTTATCACAGACATTAGTTGTAAAAATTCTTTCCCAGTTTTCTGCTTCCCTCCTATCTTAACCAAGATTGGATTTGTTTGTGCAAAAACTTTTTAATTTAATGTAATCAAAATTATCCATTCTATCTTTTGTTTGATCATAAATTTCTCCATTCTCCATAAATCTGACAAATATACTATTCCTTGATCCCTAATATGTTTGTGGTATGAGTCTTTATACCTAGATCATCTATGCATTTGGAATTTATTCTTGTGTACAGTGTCAGGCATTGCTCTATTCCTAGTTTCCATCATACTCTTTCCAGTTTTTCCAGCAATTTTTATCTAACAGTGAGTTCTTATCCCAGAAGCTGGGGTCCTTGGGTTTATCAAATAGTAAATGGCTATATTCATTGACTACTGTGCCTTGAGTAACTAATCTATTCCACTGATCTACCCTTCTGTTTCTGAGCCAGTATCAAGTGGTTTTGGTGATTCCTGCTTTATAGTACAGTTTGAGATGTGCTATGGCTAGCCCACCTTCCCTAGCATTTCTTTTCATTAGCTCCCTTGATATTCTGGACTTTTTCTTCTTCCAGATGAATTTTGATAGTATTTTTTCTAACTTTAGAAAATAATTATCTGACAGTTTGATTGGAATGTCATTAAATAAGTAAATTAATTTAGATAGATTTGTCATTTTTATTATATTAGCTCAACCTCCCCATGAGCAACTGATGTTTTTCTACTTACTTAGATCTGACTTTATTTGTGTAAAAAGTGTTTTGTAATTGTGTTCATATAGTCCCTGGTTTTGTTTTGGTAGGCAGATTCCCAGATATTTTATAGTGCCTACCATAGCTTTAAATGGGATTTCTCTTTCTATCTCTTGCTGTTGGGCTTTTAGTAATATATGGCAATGCAGGTGATTTATCTGGGTTTATTTTGTAACCTGAAACTTTGCCAAAATTGTTTATTATTTCAAGTAGTTTTTTTACTTGAATCTCTGGGATTCTCTAAGTGTAGCATCATATCATCTGCAAAATGTGATAACTTAGTTTCTTCATTGCCTATTCTAATTCCTTCCATTTCTTATTCTTCTCATTGCTAGAGCTAACATTTCTAGTACCATACTGAATAATGGTGGTGATAATGAACATCCTTGTTTTACCCCTGATCTTATAGGAAGTGCATCTAGCTTATCCCCATTGCATATAATGCTTGCTGATGGTTTTAGGTAGATACTGCTTATTATTTTATGGAAAGTTCCATTTATTCCTATACTCTCCAGTGTTTTCAGTAGAAATGGGTGTTGTATTTTGTCAAAAGCTTTTTCTGCATCTATCGAGATAATCATGTTATTTCTGTTAGTTTTTTTGTTGATATGATCAACAATGGTGATATTTTTCCTAATATTGAATGAGCCCTGTGTTCCTGGTATAAATCCTATCTGATCACATTTATTATGCCCATGATAATTTTCTATATTCTTTTCACAAATATTAATTTAAAATTTTTGCATCATATTCATTAGAGAAATTGGTCCACAATTTTCTTTCTCTGTTTTGGCTATTCCTGGTTTAGGTATCAGAACCATGTTTGTATCATAAAAATAATTTGGTAGTACTCCTTCCCCAATTTCCCAAAATGGTCTATATAGTATTGGAATTAACTGTTCTTTAAATGTTTGATAGAATTCACTTGTAAATCCATCTGGCCCTGGAGATTTTTTTCCTAGGGAGTTCACTAATGACTTGTTCAATTTCTTTTTCTCAGATGGGGTTACTTAAGTATTCAACTTCCTCTTTTGTTAATCTGGGCAATTTATATTTTTTAAAAAATATTCTTTCATCTCATTTAGATTGTTGAATTTATGGGCATACACTTGGGCAAAGTAATTTGCTAATTATTGCTTTAATTTCCTCCTTGTTGGACGTGAGTTTGCCCTTTCCATTTTTGATACTGATAGTTTGGTTTTCTTCTTTCTTTTTTTAAATCAAATTGAGCAAAGGTTTATCAATTTTATTGTTTTTTTCATAAAACCAACTCTTAATTTTATTTATTAGTTCAATAGTTTTCTTAATTTCAATTTTATTAATCTCTCCTTTGGTTTTCAGTATTTCTAATTTGGTAATTACTTGGAGATTTTCAATGTTTTCCTAGCTTTTTCAGCTGCATGCCCAGTTCATCAGTCTCCTCTTTCTCTATTTTATTCATGTTGTCATTCAAAGATATAAAATTTCCCCTAAGAACTGCTTTTGCAGTATCCCATAAGATTTTGTAAGTTGTCTCATTATTGTCATTTTCTTGAATGAAGTTCTTGATTGTTTCTATGATTTCTTCTTTAACCCACTCCTTCTTTAGGATTAGATTATTTAGTTTCCAATTAATTTTTGGTTTCTCTTTCTATGGTCTTTTATTACATATAATTTTTATTGCAATATGGTCTGAGAAGAATGCATTGACTATCTCCACCTTTCTGCACTGGATTGTGAAGTTCTGATGCCCTAGTCCATGGTCAATTTTTGTGTATGTGCCATGTACCGCTGAGAAAAAAGGTATATTTCTTTCTATCCTCATTCAGTTTTCTCCAGAGATCTATCATATCTACCTTATCCAGAGTTTTATTCACCTCTTTAACTTCTTTCTTGTTTATTTTGAGGTTAGATTTATCAAGTTCAGAGAGGGGAATGTTGAGATCCCCCCTAGTTTAGCTGTCTATTTCTTCTCTTAACTTCTTTTCTGAGAATTTGGATGCTATGGCACTTAGAGAACATATATTTAGTAATGATATTGCTTTGTTGTCTATGATGCCTTTTAGCAGGATATAGTTTCCCTCCTTATCTCCTTTGATTAGATCTATTTCTGCTTTTGCTTTGTCTGAGATTAGGATTGCTACCCCTGCTTTTCTTACATCAGCTGAAGCACAATATATTCTGCTCCAACCTTTTTACCTTTACCCTGTGTGTATCCCTCCCATTTCAAATATGTGTCTTGTAAATGTTCTTGTAATGTTCTTGTAAATGTTCGATTGTTGTTTTTAATCCATTCTGCTGCCTGTCTCCGTTTTATGAGAGAGTTCATTCCATTCACATCCACAGGTATGATAACTATCACTGTCTTTTCTTCCATCCTCTTTTCCCCCATTTATGGTTTCACTTCTCCCTTCTCCATGATACAGTTTTAATTTTTGACCACTGCCTCCTTCAGTTTTCCCTCCCTTCTTTCAACTCCTCTCCCTTTTACTCCCTTTTACCCTACTTCTTCCATCCCTTTGAGCCTCCCCTCCCTTTTTCTTCCCTTCCCCTCATACTACATATAGAGTTAGTTAGATTTCTATACTTAACTGAGCTTGCTGTTCCCTTCTTGAACCAAGTCAGACGAGAAAAAATCTAAAACAATGCTCATCTCCTTCGCCTCTTTCCCTCTACCGTAATATTTTTGTGCCTCTTCCTGTAATTTACCTTTTTCTTCCTCCTCCTTTTCACATCTCCCTTTATAATCCCTTTGCACCCTTAAATCACATTGTTATCACATCATTTACTTTACAGCCAGTCCCTCTATCTATGTATATCCTTTTTATATATCATAATAAATATACAATTCTAAAGATTAAGAGTATCATCTTCTCTCATAGGGATGTAAACAGTTTGCCCATATTGAATAAGGTATTTTCCCCTTGTTTATCTTTTATGCCTCTCTTGAGACTTGTATTTGAGGATTGAATTTTCTATTAAGCTCTGGCCTTTTCATCACAAAGGTCTGGAAATCCTTTATTTCATTGAATTTCCATCTCCTTGACTGAAATACTATGGTCAGTTTTGCCAGGTAACTGATTCTTGGTTGTAGTTCCAGCCCCTTTGCCTTACGGAATATCATATTCCAATCCCTCTCTTCTTTTAATGTAGAAACTGCAAGGTCTTATGTGATACTGACTGTAGCTCCTCAATATTTGAATTGTTTCTTTCTGGTGGCCTGAAATATTTTCTCCTTCATTTGGTAGTTTTGGAATTTAGCAAAGATATTACTTGGTGTTTTTAGTTTGGGATCCCTTTCAGGAGATGAACAATGGATTCTTTTGATAAATATTTTGCCCTGTGGATCTAAGACTTCTGTGCAGTTTTCCTGGATGATTTCTTGGAAGATATTGTCCAGGCTCTTTATTTCATTATGGCTTTCTGGTAGACCACCAGTTCTTAGATTTCCTCTCCTGTACCTATTTTCCAAGTCATTTGCTTTCTCCAATTATATATTTCACATTTTCTTCTTTCTTTTCATTCTTTAGATTCTGTTTGACTGATTCTTGATGTCTTATAGAGTCATTAGTTTCTACTTGACCAATTCTAATTTTTATCAAATTGTTTTCTTCAGTTAACTTTTACAATCATTTTCCATCTGCCCCATATTTCCTTTTCAGGAGTTATTTTCTCCAGTTAGTTTTGTATTTCCTTTTCCATTTGTCCAATTTTCCCAGTCAGGTTTTGTGCTTCCTTTTCCATTAGTCCAATTTTCTTTTTAAATTCTTCTGTGATTTTTTTCATATTTTTTAAAATCATTGCCAGTTTTTTTTCTACTTCCCTGATTTAAAATCCTCCTTGAGCTCTTCCAAGAATGCTTTTTGGGTTTGAGATCAATTCATACTCCCTTTTGAAGTTTCAGTGCTGCCTTCTTTGGTATTCATTTTTTAATCCTTGTTCTCATAGAAAGATTCTATGGTATTATCTTTTTTGGTTTTCTTTTTGCTCATGGTGTTTGCCCTTTTCCTGGCTTTTAAAGTGGATCTCTGATTCTGGGGCACACAGGGCTCTGTCCCACTGTTCTTGTGCTTAGAACTTAGGGCTTTGTATATTGTGGCCTCTGGTTCTTTCAGTTAGATGTTAGAATGCTTTAGCTTACCTGGTGCTGAGCTGGTTGATGTGCCAAAGCAGAAGCCTTGTGAAGTCTTTTTGAGTTTCCTCAGAGTAACCCTGGAGCTAGCTGTGTTGTGTGTGGGGTAGGGGTGGTCTGGACACAGGGGTTTCCTTTCCTGAGCACAGGCAGGCTCAGTAGTTGATGAACCTCACTTGCAGTAGAGTCTTCCCTATTCTCCTGGCTGTGCTGAGGCACACTCTAGGGTCCTGGTGTTAACAATTGTGGGCTCTACCACTCTGGGGCTCAGGATGTCCTCCTGGTTCCTTGTGGTGGGGATATCTGGGACAGTCTGGTACTGTACTGGTCCCCTTTAGCCACAGCAAAAGGGACCCCTCTTGGCAATTTTCCTAGTTTCAGGGACTAAGAGACTATTTTTCCCTTCAGATGATCCCACTATTCCAGGATTTTTCCTGGGGAAATATTCCATAGGTTTTTCAAGATCAACAAGGGGAGGGGTAGAGCATTTACCCATCATTCCACTGTCTTGACTTTCAGAAGTTCAAAAGGGTGACTTACAGACATTTAATCTGTGGGCTGATAGTCTCAGGAGAGCTGCTGCAGTTACCTGAGGTTCTGCAGTTTTCTCTCACTCAATTAAACTGGAATCCTGTCCTGGGATGATACGTTTGAGATTCCACAGTATAGTTGCTACTTCAAACCACCCAGGTTACCTGCTCAGCTTTACTATGCTGGGATCTACACTAGTATAGCCTGGAAACTGTGCACTGTGCACTTTTCCAGCCCCATGCAACAGATCCTTCCCATTGACATTGCTGTCACTTCTGGGTTGGGAATTTGCCACACACTTTCTATTTTATTCTGTTACTCTAAAATTTGATCATATTCTCTTTTCAGAGGTATCTGAAGGAGTTTAGAGCTTAGGTGAGTAGTTGCTCTCACTCCACCATCTTGCCTCCCCCCCGCCCCCCCGTCTTCTCTTCTTTTTAAAGAGAAGTGAGAAACAAAGAGAATAAAAGTATGAGAGACTAGGATGGAGGAAAATATACAACTATGAACATAAAAAGGATGAACTTATGCATAGAATCAAAGAGACTGACAATATGGATTAAAAAGGAGATTTCTACAACATGTTACTTACAGGGAACATGCTTGAAGCACAAAGATGCACACAGTGGAGGAGATTTTGTTTTTATATTCCAAACACTTTCTGAGAAATTAATATATTTCTCCATTTCTACCACTTCTATTTTTATTCTAGGTGCATTATTTTGTTTTTAAATAATGAATTCAGGAGGGTGGAACCAATGTGTCAGAGTAGAATCAGGGACCCACTTGATCTCTACCCCGAAGCCTTTAAAAAAAACATTTAAAAATGACTCTAAACAAATTCTACAGCAGCAGAAGGCAAAAAGTGAGAGACAAAAGCAAATTTCCAGCCTAAGATAATCTGGAATGTAGACATGAAGGGTCTATTGCACCAAGGTGGGAGTGTAGCACAGCCCAATGTGGTCTGCACTAGCAATGACAAAGCTGGAGGAGGCATTAGGGGATTGAAGCAGCTGACAGCTGCTGTGGTTTCCAGACTTCTCAACCCATAAAAGTCAAAATCAACTTTGAAGGTCAATGGGAAGGTCACTCACCTGGCTGAGTGGAATGCATGGTCTAGCCCAGTCCCAGGTAAATGGTGGGACAGCTGCCTCTGGAGCACTTGACTTAATGAATAGCTCAAGTCAAGTAAATGAATGGGAGGATGAGAAAATGAGGGAGAAAAAACAGGCTATAGATTCTTACTTTATTGGGTGAAAAGGTATTTTCTTACATCATTCATGACAAGGAAGATCAAAACATGCAACCAGAAGAAGACAACAAAGGTTCCTGCATACAAAGCCTTCAAGAAAAATATGAATTGGTCTCAGACCATGGAAAAAAGTCAAAAAGGATTTTGAAAATCAAATAAGAGAAGTACAGCAAAAACTGGGAAGAGAAATGAAAGTGATGCAAGAAAATCATTAAAAAGTAGTCAACAGCTTGCTAAAGGAGATCCCAAATATTGCTGAAGAAAATAACACCTTTCAAATTAAACTAACTCAAATGCAAAAGAGGTCCAAAAAGTCAATGAAGAGAAGAATGCTTTATAAAGCTGAACTGGCCAAAGGGAAAAAAGAAGTCCAAAAACTCACTAAATGAAATAATTCCTTAAAAATTAGACTGGAGCAAATGGAAGCTAATGACTTTATGAGAAATCATGAAATTATAAAACAAAACCAAAAGAATGAAAAAAATAGAAGACAATGTGAAATATCTTATTGGAAAAATAACACATCTGGAAAATGGATTTTGGAGAGATAATTTTTAAAAATTATTGGACTACCTGACAGCCATGATCAAAAAAAGAGCCTAGACGTGATCTTCTAAGAAATTATTGAAGAAAGCTGGCCTGAAATTCTAGAACCAGAGGGTAAAGTAGAAATAGAAAGAATGCACTGATCACCTATTAAAAGAGATCCCATAAAGAAAACTCCTAGGAATATTGTAGCCAAATTCCACAGTTCCCAGGTCAAGGGGAAAATATCACAGGCAGTCAGAAAGAAACAATTCAAGGACTGTGGAAAAACAATCAGAATAACACATGATCTAGCAGATTCTACATTCAGGGATCACAGGGCTTGGGCTATGATATTCTTGAGGTCAAAAGAGATAGGATTAAAACCTAGAGTCACCTGCACAGCAAAACATTATAATACTTCAGGGGAAAAATGGAATTTCAATGAAATAGAGGACTTCCAAGGATTCCTGTTGAAAAGACCAGAGCTCAATAGAAAGTTTGACTTTCAAATGAAAGATTCAAGAGAAGTATGAAAAGATAAATAGGAAAGAGAAATCATAAGGGACTTACTAAATTTGAATTCCTTACATTCCTACATGGAAAGATAGCATTTGCAACTCTTGAGAATTTTCTCAGTATTAGGCTAGGGGGGATTATATGCATATAGACTAAGGACACAGGGTGAGTTCAATAGGTAGGGATGATATCTATAACAATAAGATTAAGGGGTAAGGGAAGAATATATTGGAAGGAGAAAGAGAGAAATAGAATGGGGCAAATTATCTCACATAAAAGAGGCAAGAAAAAGGTTTTTCAATGGAGGGGAAAAGGGGGCGAGATGAGAGGGAAAGAGTGAACCTTACTCTCATCACATTTGACTTAAGGAGAGAATAATGAGTACATACAATTTGGTATGAAAATCTATCTTACACTACAGGAAAGTAGGGGGGGATGCAGATAAAAGGAGTGTGGGGAGGATGATAGAAGGGAGGGCAAATGAGAGGAGGAGGTAATTAGAAGTAAACACTTTTGAGGAGGGATAGGGTCAAAAGAGAGAATAAAATAAAAGGGGGGCAGGATAGGATGGAGGGAAATGTAGTTATTCTCTAACAATATGACTGTTGTGGGGGTGTTTTGCATAACTATACATGTATAACCTATAGTGAATTGCTTGCCTTCTCAGTGGGGATGGGTGGGAGGGATGAAGGGAGAGTAGTTGGAACTAAAAATTTTAAAAACAAATGCAAAAAAATTGTTTTTACATGCAACTGAGAAATAAGATATATAGGCAATGAGGTATAGAAATCTATCTTGCCCTACGAGAAAATAGAGGGGAAGGGGATAAGAGAAGGGAGAAGGGTGATAGAAGGGAAAGCAGATTGGGGGAAGTGGTAATCAGTATGCATGTTGTTTTGGGATGGGTGGAGGGGAGAGATGGGGAGAAAAATCTGGAACTTAAAATCCTGTGGAAGTGAATGTTGAAACCTAAAAATAAATGATTTTTTAGAAATTCCTTAAAATTAGAGACTTTTTTTTCCACTTTGTATGAGTGGAGAATAGGTATTTGATAAGATAAATGTTTATTGAACTGAAATTAATCTAATTACATTTATTGAAGTGGGTAAGTAAAATATACAATTGTAGAATTTAGAAGTGGAATTGCTAGCTCCATTTAAGGTAGTCACACTAAGTCCTTCCTGATTTCCAGTTATTAGCACTCCTCCTTGAATTATTTTGTCTCTGCTTTTTAAGGATTTTGTATTTACTTATCCATCTGCCTCTTGTGACCCTTCCCCCATCACTACCCTCAAGTAGAATATAAACCCCTAGGGGCAAGCAGTGTTTTCATTTTTGTTTTATAATCCTAATGCCTAACACAAAATAGGTGCTTTAATAAATGCTTAATGGATTGAAGTGAAGTGATGCTAGGATGTATTGAATACTAGGATAATATTTCAGGAACATAGGTGATTCTTTTGTAAAGAAAAAAAATAGCATTGTAAATATCTAGGAATACACCAGTAATAGATGACAAAAGATGTCAGTTTTGCCTTTTGAAACTAGAGTCCAATCAAGCTCAAAACCTGAACCACAGAGACAATGATGATTACCACTCTGACCATCTGACCTTAGGCAGGTAACTTACTCTTACTGTAAAGGTAAGTTTACCTTTACCATTATCTGTAAAATGAGGAGGTGGGACTAAATGATCCCTAAGATCTCTTCCAGAACTAGATATATAGTCAGGTGTACATTTGTGTATATTTTCACAAAGTTTGTTTAAATACTATACTTATTGAGTCTAAATAATCACTATAAATCTTCATAGTTCTGTGAAAAGCAGGGCTTCAGGAAGTCCTGAATTATTAATTTTGCCTCCCAGTATAAGGAATCTTAACATTTGATCCAGTGAATGTTTCACTTAGTACACTCAGCTCCAGGCTATTTCTTGTACATTGACTCAATTGATAATAACAAGAATAAAACTAAAAGATAATCAATAGATGACATGTAGATTCTCTACGCTAAAAGAACTTGTTAATATCTTTACTGAATTATGGTTCATAGTGGGGGCAGAGCCAAGATGGTGGAGTAGAAAGGTTCACCTATGCTAGCTCCGAACCCACAGCCCATGGATCTCCTGTAAAAAGAACTCCCGACAAATTCTGGAGCAGTGGAAGCCACGTAGCAACACAATGAAGGAGATTTCCGTTCCAGAGAGCCCTGAAAAACCGATTCCAAAGGTCCGTCGCCCACTAGACGGGAGCAGAGCCCAGCCCTGCCCTGGCCACGCAGCACCAAAAGGAACAGATCTGAGCAGGCTTAAGGGACAGAATCTCCAGTGGCCCTGAAGGTCCCTCCACCCACAGAAGCACAGGTCAGTGAGAGAGACTTCTGGGCTGGCTGAGAGGGGAGCAGGGTGTCTCCATAATTCAGGCCCCCTCGGGAGGCAGCAGCAGAGGGAGTGGGCAGCCAGAGGCTCCCTGAGCAGGCAGGAACTCAGCAGGAGCTCCATTACAGAAGGTCTCTGCATAAACTCCCTGAGGGAACTGAGCCTAGGAGGTGGCCCTGCCCCGACCTGAGAACCAGATTTAATCTTACCCTGAATAGCAGCCAGGCCTGCAGCTGAAAGTCCTGAGGCTGGGGAGCAGCATTTGAATCTCAGACCCCAAGCACTAACTGGGCAGATCTGGACTGGGGTGGAGAGGAATCTTAGAAGTCAAGTAACTGGCTGGGAAAACGCCCAGAAAAGGGAAAAAAAATAAGACCATAGAAGGTTATTTTCTTGGGGAACAGATGATTCCAACCTTTCTCTCTGACGAGGAAGAAAACTCCTTACCATCAGGGAAAGAAATAGGAGTCAAGGCCTCTGTATCCCAAACATCTGAAATAGATATC
>JAQQSK010005037.1:0-17017 GCA_028658325.1 Potorous gilbertii
CAAAGGATGCAATTTGAGGTTTTCAATCTTGCTGCATAAATATATGCATGACACGTTACACAAATAAACTTACTCCAGATGGTTGCTTCAAACAGATAAAATCAAATTTCCTAGTCCTAACAAACTGAATTCCCAATCCAAATATAGACTATCCAATGTAGTTTTTGTTGATTAAGATAGCTAGGAAATTTATGTCCCTCCAAACATAATAAATGGAATGAGGTTAAGATGGTTCAAACTGAACTCACATTAGAACATAGATTTAAAAATGGAAGAGACATTGAAGGTCATCTAATCCAATAATCTCATTGTACAGTTGGAGAAACCGAGGTCCAGAGAAGTTAAGTGATTTGCCTAAAGGCACATAGCTGGGATTTGAAATCTAAGTCTTCTAATTTAAATCCAACACTCTATCCAATGTACCACAGTGCATAGCCTGAAACATCAGAATTTCTGGCCCATTTGAAGCTTCCTTGAGATAATACTGAAATCTAGTCACTTTTCCACCCAAGGAACTACAATCCAAAAACCTGGATTTTCCCATATTTCAAAGGATGTGGGAATTTATTACTTTAGGTTGAATGGGACAAAAAAAATGGTCCAAGTACTTTAATTCTCCAAAGTCCACACAGCTGAATTTCCACACCCTTCAACTCAGGAAAGAATAGAGCTCAATAGCCAACGTTAACTAGGAAAAATGTATTGGCTGAGTAAAACAAATAATTGTCAAAGCAATGGTGCTCCATGTTTATTGAATCCACTGTGGTTCGCACTGCCCCCAGTAGCTACAGTACAGCCCAAGAGCATTAACAAACAGCCAAGCTATTTCTGCTCTGTTGATAGGGACCTTATTGTATTCAGCAGCAAGCAAAATTAAGCCTCCTTCCAAATAATTCTCATGTGCACTGACTGTAAAGTGAATTTAAATTAAAGCAATATATTACCAGAAACCTCAGCAACTCCAGAGAGAAGGGCCTGTTATTCCCACTCTTCTCATGTTCTTAATCTGCCCCTACCTTGTACTGTCTGCTAGAAAGCCTCACCCTTTCAGAGACCCCTACTTAAATCCCTGTTTATACAGCTCATTTTCTGGGCCCTACTGAAACCCAGGCTTAAGTAAGTGGCAGTTTATCCTCCACACCCAGCTCAGGGTTATCACACAGAGAGATGATGGTTGCAGCTGTCTGTCCTATTTGCCTGAGTTGAGGGCACATAGAAACCTCTACACATCTACAAAAGACTACACTTTCGGAAAACCCTTTATTCAGGCCCAATTTGTGGGTTTTATATTTAGGATACATGGTTCATCCTTCAACCTCAAGTCTGTATTTGTCTGTTTTCTTTTTCCATTAGAAACATCTCCCCCCAAAAGTTAAAATGACAGGTCACAGTGACTTTCACTGAGCAAGGGCATACATACTAATGCAAAGGTACACTCTAAATTCTGGCCTCTGATTAATTAGTCTCAATCCATAAATAGTGGAAAAGTCAAAAAATCCCTTGTTTATGAATACTTTTTTTAAATGTCAAATTATACCATCTGGCATTTAATATCTTCATTAATCATCATAGGATAGGATTCAAGGAGCACATCCAATCAATTTTCTCAAATCACATCTGAATAGGTATTGTTATCGACAGCATAAATATTTGTCCATAAAAGGTGTCTATTTAGCCATTGATGCATGGGAAATCCTTGCATATAATTTCCAATAATGCTGACAGGGTCATGTCTCAATCTTAGTACACCTCAAAGGAAAAATACACTCCTCAGGATTTATTTGCATAGAAGAATCATATGTGCTTAAGGTGCACATAAGGTGCACACAGTGCACAGCTCATTAGATAACACTTAATGGCAAATCTGTAAGCAATATTAGAATACCATACCACATTCAGAATTTAGTTGTATATGTGGTCACCTCTAGAATGGGAAAATGTCTGATACTGTAATATGCAAGTCAACTTTTGTATTTCCCAGAATCTATATTTAAATTATTTTCCTACAGTAAACAATAAGCACATTTTGGAAGATGCTCAGTAACATGAAATTGTGTACCAAGTTTCCTGATGTCCGAATTGGACCCCATGATGGTCTTTCAAGAAATGTCATTTTGCATGAAAAGGGAGTTGGCATCGCTGGGCAACGACTCTTGTTCTCTGCACAGCAGGTTACTCACTGTTCTGCGTTTGCTGCTAATTAAATTCACTGCGGGACATTCCCGATGTCTGTCTCCATGTGATATGGATCTGAAAATCTGGATGATGCCCCTAATTGCTTCTGGTAACAAGGTTATAAAACCCATACTGTCATGCCTAGAGAAGGCAAAGCTAGTACAGGCACCTGCTCTCATATGCCATATGGACAGCTTGCACAGGGCACTGGGAGGCAGTTAGAAAGCAAAGTGCAGCAATGATTGGGCACTTCCCTAAGTTAAAGGGCTACCGTTGCAGTCCTTTGGCTTGTTGGTTTTTGCCACCCAGTTATGTATGGTGCATTTGGGTTGTATACACATGAACCAATTTTACCTTGCATGAGACAAGCTACCAGTCTCCAATACCTTATGCTTCTTGTTCTGTGATGTTTATTTCACCTTTCCTTTACCTTTTCCACACTCAATTTCTCCTCACACTTTGGACTTTTTCTCTCAGACTCAATTTACTTCCTCCTTAGTCATTTGGACTTTGGGTCTTGACTTTGACCCTCATACTATAACTCCAGGAACATCAAGCAACCAGAGATATGAGTTGAACAATTTTGGCTGAATTGTATCCCCTAAAAAGGTGTTGATGTCATGCTAGCCTACAAAAAACACATCCTCAGCCTCAACTTTCCATATCAACATTATTCCCTGACCTTCCTAAATTAGGTTAGCCTCCTCATATCTCCCAAATACATCTTGACTTTCCCCACTTCCATGTTTTTTTTCTCGGGTTAATTTCCCCCATTTCAAATTCTTCTCTGCTCTTCTCTATTTACTCTGATGTTATGGTATACTTCGAAGGCATTAATAAATTTCTCTTCACTATATAAAAGTAAGATTCCAAAAGGAAAGACAGTGTGTGCTTCTTGAGTATTGGCTTAGTAGGCTGACTACTTAGAGATGAATTCTTTGGCCAAGGCACCCTAAGAAACAAAATTAAAATACAAAATGCCCCTCAGTCATATGTGATTCCATTTTATTTCTGTAGTGATAGTGGTAGAGAGGTGGGAAGAAAGGGCAGAGGTTGTTAATAGTCACACAAATTTCATAAATATCAGTTTAAGTCTTGGTATTCTATATGTAAAATCTTCACCCAATAACTAGTGAGTAAATATCCTCCTGGAGAAATTGCACCATATATAAAAACAGTTAACAAAGGGAAATTGCAACTTAATATAAGGAAGGCTTGAGTTCTTTTTATAGAGGCAAATAAATGCTAGTGGAGTTGCTTTTGTCAAACATCCAAAGAAAACAAGAAACATCATTTAATGGAACATTTGGTCATTTTATATTGCAATGCTCATGATAAATATTTATAAAATGAACACAATGAAAATAATTTTAGCTTATAAATGAACATCTGTTGCACAGGATGAAGAGGTAGAGGAATTCAATAAGACATTCCAAATAAGATCAACATATGTTTTGACCCTCAGTGACTTTAGAGCAAAACTTGGCAAGGAGAGAATGGCAAAAAAAAGTTGTAAAATATGATTGAAGAGCAAGGAATGGGAGAGGTCAAAACCTTATAGACTACACAGAAAATTTATTTTTATGTCTCATGAATGATTTCAAGAAAAGAATTGAGAGGTGTGGACATGATGAATAGTGAATAACATTACCCCAAAAATGAAATCAATTAATGTTTTATGACACAGGAAAATTTTTGTTAAGTATGTAGCAGTCATTTCTGAATCAACTGTCAGCTGATTAGTTGTTAGATTACTGACTTATTAGGGCAAAGATTAAAATTAATTTTTTAAAACCTAGAAGAATAAGAATGATACAGTATACAACTAAAAAACAAGCCTTGTGTGAATATGTAAATGTGTTATTGACATAAAAAATGGGAAACTGATGTAGGACATATACATCAACTTTTATCACAATTTCATAGAGAATTTTAACTTATGGAACTCAAATGCTATAAAGAATAAATCTAAAGATTTCAGATTATCTCAGTCAAGAAACATTTTATCTTCTTGCCAAGCAGAGATATGGCAACAAAAGTTAACTTTTGTTTAATATATTAAGTCATTTGTAAAATCTGACAAAGGAGGATGGTAGAAGATTACAAGCAACAGCCTTTAAAAACATATAAGAACCATGGGAAGGTACAATTTGAAGTAATGAAGTTTGGTGAGAAACTTAACAAAGCAGAATATACTGAGAACATCATAAAATAAAAATGAAAGGGAGTCAATGAGCAAAAATGAAAAAGACTGATAAATATTTTTATTTAAAACAAAGGAAGATATTTCTTTTGACCATCCAGGGCACTGAAACAAGTATACTGAGACTCCAATATCTCACTCCCAAATATACTTCTTTAGGAAATTGAAATAGCATTGAAGAGGACTACAATGGAAAATGTAGATGAACTCAATCAGATATGTATAGAAAAAGATTGTGCTACAGGAGACAAAATCTTGACATTTAGGAAACTGATCAAATCAATCCAAAATGACTAAAAAGAGTAAAGGATACAAAATCCTACCATGCTTACTGGCTAACTTTTTTTCAAAAAGCATTTGATTTAATAGAACAAAATACCAACTTAAATATTGTTCTCAACAAGGTGTATCCTATACATCCTATGCATTTAAGATACTTTGAATGATATAATAACAGAGATAACTGTGTTAGGCAACATTGTGATATCAAGAGAGAGAACAGGGAACACTACTCATCAAAGGTGTTCACCACCATCATGGAGAAGATCCAGTTCAGAAGTTAAGTAAAAAGGGATTTCCCTATCTGAAGATTCTTAACACACACATACACACACATATTTATATATGTAGATATGCATGTATGTATGAGTATATGTATGTATGTGTATAAACTTAGATAGATACTGCATTTCCTTTATAAAACTATGTGTTCTACATTGCACATTTAAAAACATTATTCTGAAAAGAGATTGAAACAACAAACCCCCTGGCATCCAGGATGATGTGCTAGTACAGGTTCTTAGATCTGCTTTTCTAAAAGTAAAGCAGCTTTCAGAGGGGTAAACAATCTTACTTTAATCAAGCACATACATCATTCACTTAGTTCAGGGGGAAAAGTCAGCACCCTGAACTTCAGAGAAAATACATATAGAAATTACAAGCAGAAATTACAGAGATCAACAGTCAGGGCTTCCAACTGTCTGACCAAAGGCAATACATACCGCATTACCAGATAGAGAAGCACCAACCTCTGGATTTTCAAAGCTGGGAAGTGGGGGAGGTCTCCTTATCAGCTACCCAGTCTCATCTGGCAAAAGAACCTTCTTCCAAAAACTAAACCCCAAAGCAAAACCTTACGTCAGAGTATGTATATATCTCTCAGAGCCAGAGGTCCCGACTCCTCATGATCCAGTGTCTGCCTTCATACAAAACAAGCCTCCCCTTATCAAGCCTTCCTGAATAGGTCCGCCTGAGTCCTATTAATTGGCAGGGAAGATTTTTAACTTCCATTGCAGAGGTACATAGGCTTCACTAGACTGTCCAAGGCGTCTATGACACACAAATAAGGTTAAGAAACCCTGAAGATGGTGAGATCCTATAGATGTATGTATTTGTGAATGGTATCATGTTGATTTCATCATGCCCCGGTACATTTCAGAGACTAGTAAAAGAGAGCCATAATCATTTGAAAGAGTTTAGTTTAACTATGCAGAAAGGCAAAAAAACGTTTGAAGCATGTTCATGTATTGTGCAACTGAGTAAAGCTGTTCAGTTTGCTTTCCTTAGCTATACTTTTTTGTTATATGAGACATTTCTTTGAGTGAGGGAGTCATCAGGAAGGGACAGTGATACAAAGGAGAGTATAAATAAAATATTTATTTTTTTAAAGAATGTCCATTACTCAGTGTATATGTGTATATCTCTAGCTAGCTGGCTAGTTTTGTTCAGTCATTTTTTCAGTCATGTCCAACTCTTCATGACCACATTTGGAATTTTCTTGGTAGATTTACTGGAGTGATTTTCCATTTCCTTCTCCAGCTCATTTTACAAATAAGGAAACTAAGGCAAACAGGGTTAAATGACTTGTCCAGGGTCACACAGCTAGTAAATGTGATTGAGTCCAGGCCCAGCACTCTTTCTATTGCAACACCTAGCTACCCCCCCATCCATCTATCTATCTATCTATCTATCTATCTATCTATCTATCTATGTCTTTATACATAGAAGTATACAAATAGATACAGGCATATATATATAATATATATATATATAAATTTTAAAGCATAAATTTAAAAATACATTTTGAAAACTATTTTTAGCTCGTGGAGCACCCAAAAATGGGAAGAAGGCAGGACATGGCCCAAGGGTCATGGTTTGCTGACCTTTCTTATAATAAACACAGGTCAGAAAAGAACAATAGGAGAAGAGCTAGTTGAATTGCCTTTGGGAAATTGCAAAGTTTTTTTTTAATATTTCTAATCTTCTTTCTAAAACAAATACTTCTTTTAAAATACATTCGTACTTCGTATTCCACTGTGGTTTTTGAAATACAATAATCACATGGTTCTGATAGAATCACAGAATTTGGGGGTTTAGAAGTACCACATTGGCCATACAGTCTAAATTGTACATGAAAGAAATCCTTACTATATATGCAGCTGACTTGTAGTTATCCAAGCACTGTTTAAAAAATTCTAAAGAAAGGCTATCCTCCACTTCTTAAAGTAGCCCCGCTGATGTAGGTCTTTTAGTATTTCCTAGAAGCCAGTATAGGTAGGGAAAATGATTGGCAAATGTGGAGGCGTCTCTAGGGTAGTAGAATAGTGAATGTCTCCATTTGACATAATTATAGTAGGAATAGGGAAGAAGATGTGTTTAATGGTTGAACTTAGCTCTAATTATTAGGCTGTTTTTCTTGACATGTAGCCTAAAATTTGATTCCTTATAATTTCTACCCATTGTCCCTACCTCTACCCTCAGGGGTCAAACAGAACAAGTCTCTCCTCCCCATGACATCCCTTCAAATACTTGAAGACAATTCTCCACGTAGTCTCTTCGTCTCTTCTCCAGGCTAAACATCTACAGTTGCTTCAATTGATTTTCATATGTTATGGACTCAAGGCAATCAACAGGCATTTATTAAGTACTTATTATAGGCCAGGCATTGTGCAAAATAATAGAGATAAAAAGAAAAAGTGTGAAGACCTTGGTTATTCTTCTCTGGAAGTTTTCTAGATTATCAATGTCCTTCTGGTACCTAGAACTGAGCCCACTACTCCAGACCAGTCTGACCAGAATAGAGTATTCCTGAAAGCGTGGTCTCTCTTTCTTCAGCCCAAGATGGCATTAGTGTTTTGGCTCCCATGTCACAATGCTGACTCATATTGATCCTGCAGTTCACTGAAATACATTAAAAATTTTTTTTTCCAGACAAAATGCTGTCATCCAGCTTTCTCAGTTCTATACTGGTAGAGTTGATTTTTTGAACCCAAGTATAAGACTTTACATTTATCATCACTGTATTAGATTCAACCCAATGCCCTAGTTTGTCAAGATGATTTTGGATTCTGACCATAATGTAGAGCATTAGCTATCCTTCTTTTTTGTGTCATCTCCAAATTTGAGTATCAAGTCTTCTCTACTTTCATGAAAGTCATTACTAAAAATACTAAACAGCATGTGGTGAAGCCCAGATACCCTCCACTAGAGACATTCTGCTAAAGGGACATTGCACCACTGGCAAGGAATCTATGATTTTGGTCATTAAATCAGAACTATCAAATTGTATTATTGTTTCATTTATATCTCCATCTTTTCAACAAGAGCAGTTTAAAAGATCCTAGGAAATGATTCACTTAAAATTTAGGTAAACTATATCTCTTCAGCATTCCCCAAAATCCTGGGTCATCTCCAGGCATCCTCATGAGTGGATTCATTGGATTCAGATGGCTCTGGATGAGAAGTAAGGCTGGTGACCTTGCACAGCCCTCCCTCACTCAAAACAGAGTCATTTGCAAGTCATGTCATCATTTCTCTGATGGCATGGTCTTCTTTGGCAACAAAGGCTGAACACAGTCCTGTGAGTTTAATAATATGATCCTCCCCTAAAAGGAAATAAAGTTAATCTGACATCACCTGTTTTTGGATGAAGCCACACTGGTTCTTGTTTATCAGGCCCTCCCACTTCTAAAGGTTCACTTACTCTTTATTTAATGATCTGTTTTAGAATCTTTCAAGAAATCTATACTTTGCAGACATCATTCTCCCCCTTTTAAAAAATCATTTGCTCTTCTCTAATGGTGTGATACCTCTCCTGCTTCTTGTAATGTTTCAAAGAATACTTCAACAGTTGCATCTATCAATTTATCCATAACTCAGTGATTTAGTTTACTTGAGGCAGGTGTCTTGAATTCATCAAAAATAATTAGGTGCTCACTTACTATCTCCTTCTTATTTTGGGGTGTCAACCCCTCATTTGTCATGTTAATCAATTTTCCTACTTCTCTGACAGCTCCTCCTCAATCTTTTGTCAACAACTCATTCTTCTTCTTTTTTTTAAATGTAGTTGCGTTTTAATTAATGGTCCTAGATCATCTTCTCTTGCTACCATTTCTCTACAGGTGATCTTATTCACTCCCCTGGATTCCATTATCATTTTATATAGAAGCTTCACATGGCTATAGTTTCATCCCAAACTTTTCTCTAGAGATAAAGTTCTGTATTTCCAGCTGCTGTTAGATATCTCTATCTGAATGTCTAGCCAACACTTCAAACTCAAGATGCCTTAAACAAAACTGATCATCTTACCCCTAAGTCCACTCCTTTCACCAAATTCTCTATTTTCCTTAATGGTATCATTATCCTTCCAGCCACCCAGTCTTCAACTCTTTCTTAACCTTTCTCTCTCCCTCATCCTAGTCCAATCTATTGCCAAAGTCCAAACATTTTTATCTATGTCATATCACTCTCAGCCTCTCTTCTATGTGTCTCCTGAAATAATTCTACTTCAGCCCTCATCTTTTCTCATTTAGTCTATTGTAGTAGAGTCATAAATGGCCTTCTTATTCTTTCTCCAATGAATCACCCATATCTCTATCCAAGTAATCTTCCTAATGTTCCACTTCAGTCATTTCATTCCCCTACTCAACAATTCTTAGTGGCCCCCATCTTTTCTTGTACACTTCCCCTTCATATCTTCTACATTCCAGTTTAGCTGAATTACTCTTCATTTTCTGCTCTTTCCATGTCTTTTCCTGTTTCCATGTGTTTGCTCATCTAGTCCACCATACTTGGAATGAATTCATCTTTTCTTTCCTTCCTCTTTATTTGTCTTTTGATGGCCTTTTTTTAGTTTTGTTTTGTTTTGTGTTTTTTTAAGCAAAGATGCTTAATAAGTATTCATCAGATTTGTAATCAAACCTTACCTGGTCTTCAAGGCCCAGTTTATGCCCCCAAGAAGCCTAGTACTTAGTACTACCTGAGTGTATTTAATACAGTAAGAACTCAGGAAATATTTGCTCAGAGAATGAATTATAAGCTATCCTTCCTCTTATCTTTGCTTCTGTGATGCATAAATGTGTCTATGCCCTCCATTTGATTGAGATTCACTTTTCACTTTCTCTTCCCATATTATGGTTCTCTTCATGCTCCTGTGACTACTCTATAGAACTACTCAACAATCTATACAGCACCATCCCAGGGCTGGGGAAGCTACAGTCTTGATGCCACATGTGGCCTTCCAGGTCCTTGGGTGCGACCTTTTGACTGAGTCCAAATTTTGCAGAATAAATCCTTACATTAAGGAGATTTCTTCTGTGAAGTTTGGATTCAGTCAAAGGGCTGAACTACATGTGGCCTTGAAGCCACACATTCCTCATCTCTGATCCAAGTCTTTTAGCATTTTCTGGAGGATAGATAGGGAAAATGAATAACTAGAAAATAACTAGAAGAATCTCTGGGGTGGTAGAATGGTGAATGTCTCCTTTTGACATAATTATAGTAGGAATAGGGGAGAAAATGTGTTTAGTGGTTGAACCTAGTGGTATTCTAATTCGTAGGGTGGGGGGGGGCGGAAATAGGAAGAAAAAGCTAAGAAAATGAAAGAGAATCCAAGGGAAATACAGCCTTCTGCCAGTCTGGAGGATTAAAGGAACTGCCTAGATATGCAAACTACTCCAAGTGCCAAGATTTCTGGGTAATAAACTTGATCCCAGATGGAAAGGGTATATGAATTACACATTCAGATCATTAGAAGAGTTTGACATTTGCTATATTACATATGGAAACTTACTTTGGTCATTAAGAACCAAAAAAAAAAAATTCTACTCATTTCAAGACTAAATGCCACACTCTAATCTTAAAGATCTCCTAACACTTACAGGACTGAACAAAAGATAATGCTGAGCCAATTAAAGTAATAATCTTTCTCGACATCACAACTATTCCTTTTCTGGAAACAATTGTTAAAGTCATTAGCTGGGAGTTTCTCTCTCTCTCTCTCTCTCTCTCTCTCTCTCTCTCTCTCCTTTTTTCAAAGGAGTATTTTCCAAAACAGCTTTGAGATATTGGAAGATTTACACAGCAGAACTGACACCAAGAAACTGGATTTAAAGATCTTTGCTAGAAGCTCAACAGCATACCAACAGAGAAGACCACCACGACCTTCAGATGAAAGACTCCAAGTTACTCAGCTTGAAGTAACTAAGCTGAAAAGTATAGGCTTATTTATTACAAATTTAAACTCCAACTCACATCAAACATGTTTCAAAAGAACATTTTAGGCAGGAAGTAGAAAACAATACAAGTATACATAGGATACAAACAAAGGAATACATGGAACATGAATATTCCCATGTGAACAATTCTTAAGAGAAATTTACTATACATAATGATATATTTCAAGGTAAATTATCACAACTACATAGGTATTAAATTATTCTTTAAATATTTTAAGGTTTTTAGGAAGCCAAGAAGCAGTGTGGTATACTCTGAACTTGAACTAAGGAACACCTAAATTCAAACTCTTGACACTTAATTGTATAGTGACATGGCAAATCCCTTAACTTCTCTGAGTACAATTTCATCACCTGTACCAATAGGGATAAATAACTAGAGAATATACTACACTGTGTTGTTGTGAGGTTTTAATGAGAGAAGTAATCCGCAAGCCTCTTTGAATTGCCTAGTATGCAAAGACAAAATAAAATAGCCCCTGCTTTCAAGGGGCTTGCATTATAGTGGGAGAAATAACATGTATACATATAAATATATACAACAAATGTATATATATATAAAGTACTTTGCAAATTTTAGAGGTTCATTTTACAGTTAATTTTGAATTAAACATAGTTCTTCCTCTCCAAGTATACAAACACTTATAAGTACAACTGATAACTCCTTATACTATCCAACTTATGAGAAGGTTGAATTGCAAAGTTTATTTTTGAGTTGTTTAACATTTTAAGCAAATTTTCCCTTAAAGAGGTATAAATCATAGGCGTCTAGGTCATCCCACAGGATTGTATTTAATGCATAATGCAAATTAAAAAATACAAAAAATAGCATTGAGTTAAAATGATTTTAATATCACTCAACATTGAACTATGAGAGGAGTAAAGAAGGCATGATAAGTATCTTTTCTGGTGGGAAAAAAGATACAGAAATATAGTCAAATTTAAGGCTGGGCAGACAGAATTAGATTAAAATGTAATTGGGAAATGTTTAGCAAAATGAATAAAAATACAATACTATATAGATCATGTTATTTTTTGACTTTTTAAGTCTATATGTATCTCAGAGGGATCCATTTCTATTTGAGTTTGACATAATTGGGCTAGATGAGAGTAGTCAAGTGGACTTGAAATTAGTTGAAGTTGTGTACAGAAAATCAACTTCAAATATTACAGTATAGGTGAGACCTGTCTGGGCAGCCAAAGATCTGAGACTGAAAGTACAATACAGGTCAGCATTGTACCATGGTGGCCAAAAAGATGAATGCAATCTTAAGCTTCGTCAATGGAGGTATAATATCCAAGACTCATTAGGTGAACATCCTGTTATTTTCTGCCCTGTAATCTGCATCTTAAATATCATAGTTATGGGTGCTGATTTTTTTTTAGGAATAACATTCATCAGCTGAAGTTCATCAAAAGGAGGGAATCTGTAATAACAAAGAGTCTCAGGATGATGTCATAAGATAATCCTTCTAAGGACATAAAAATTCTTATCTTGGATAAGATAAAACTTAGGGAGAGAGACATAATAGCTATCTTCAAGTAAATGAAAGATCGGCATATGAAATAAGGACTAGACTAATTCTACTTGGCCCCAGAAGTTAGAACTAGCAGAAGTAGGTGGGATTTGCAGAGAGACAATATAACGAAAAATTTCCTAGCAATAAGGTCTATCCAAAGGTGAAATGAGTCACTGTTTTTTAAAATGGCAGAAGAGAACCATATCAGGTAGGTTTCAAATCTATGGCTGAAGGAGACTTCTTAACCAAACAAAAGATAGAGATGATCACAAAACTTTTATATCCAAAATAGAAGGTCTGATATACACAATACTTAGGGAACTAAAATATATAAGACCAAGAGCCATTTCCAAATGGATAAAAAGAAAGGGTATAAGCAACAGTTCTTAAAAGAAGAATTGTAAACCATTAACAACTATATGAAAGATTGTTTTAAATCACCACTAATAGGAAAAAATACATATGAAGTTTCCCCCATACCCAGCAAATTGACAAAGATGACTCATTCACCAGGAACCAATCAGAGGGGTTCCATGTGTCTTCTCAGGGAAGCAATATACATGTCTACCTTCATGTCAGGTATCCTTCAGATGCCTCTAGGCAAATGCCTATGCTCTGTAATGTCATCAGGTTGGTTAAGGAACTCATGCAATTGATAAGGGGTTCCTTCAGCTCCCCTTAGAGATATAACATAGATACAGACTATCTATCACATTTGATTCCCAAGACTAGCCCCTCCAAAGCTTAGGAAACAAAAGATAATGCTAAAAAGTAAAAATAACCTTGGAATGAGTCAATCAGCTTAGGAGGCAGAGAGTTCCATGTTATTGGAGGGCTTACAACAAAGGTTGGAATTTGTCTGGCAAATGTTGTTGTTTGTTTTTTTTTAGTGCTGTCCAACTCTCTGTGACCCCATTTGGGGTTTTCTTGGCAAAGACACTAGAGTGGTTTGCTATTTCCTTCTCCAGTACATTTTACAGATAATAGATGAGGCAAACAGGATTAAAATACTTGCCTATGGACACACAACTATTGTCTGAGGTCAGATTTGAACTTGGGGAGACAAGCCTTCCTCACTCTAGTCCTGGCGCTCTACCTGCCTCTAGCTAAAAGTAGCAATTATTCCTCTGCAGGTATAAGTTATACCAGATGATCTCTGAGGTTTCTTCCAACTCTGGGATTCCTTGATGCTCAGAAGTGGATAGAGTGGAAATTGAACAGAGGATTAACTGGTTGGACAGCTCATATACTTACATAAGGAAAGCTGAACCACAAAAACACCTAGAACAAATTTAGTTGTGATGAGAAAGGCAATTCAGATAGCAATCTTAGAAGGAGAGGAAAGCACGGTAGAGGGTGTGAGCCAGTATAAACAAATCCAAACATGCAGCGATGGCCCCTAGATGGAGCATGAGGAGAGGGTGGAGACAATGTCAGGAGAGTGGCTCCATGATCATGCCATAAGGGGGTTACTCCATAAGCTACAGAGGAGTGCTAGTCACTGAGATGTCAATCATTTGGAAAAGAAACACACCCTCTGCTCCCCAGGAAATGGGGAAAGAAATCTGCCCACTTGTCCCATGTCAGCTCCCTTGGTGAGGCCTCCTTCTCCTTTCTGGTAGTGGTTCTGGGAGGAAAGTCCAAGCATCAAAGAAATGAGGAGGCAGCTGGGTAGTTTTCTCAACAATGAAATATATTTAGTACTAAATAAGATGGTTCATTCAGAAGGGGGAAAATTGGAAGGTAACATCTGTCACTAAAAAGGGACAACATGCACACACACACATCCTTCGCTTCATCTTCTTCTTCCTTTTCCTTGACACCCATGTGTTCCCATTTTGGAAGTCACTGATTATTACCAAGAGCATCCTACACACTTACTTACACAGGTATAGGTATCCTCCTCCTCCTCCTCCTCCTCTCTCTCTCTCTCTTTCTCTCTCTCTCTGGGATTTAGGTTACATGTCATACTCTCCTAAGGGCATTTTTGAACCCTAACTGAACCTTGATTTTGTTTAGTTGCTGTGAAGTCTCAGGGAAGAAAGGGAAGAGGGAGAGAAGAATTTCATTTTAATTATGACATAATCATTTATGGAAAAACTTTTGCTGATAGTAATAAAATAACTCATATTTTGAATCAATCAATCCACCAGAATTTATCAATTTCCTTTTAAGTGGCAGATACCGTGCTAGGTTCCAGCTAGATGAAGATAAAAATGAAACAACCTCTTCCATCAAGGAGCATCTGTTCCATCAGGTGAGACAATATGTACACAAATAAAACACAAAATAAATACAGGGTAATTTCTAGAAGGCAGAAAGCCACTAACAGGTGGAGGGAGATCAGGGAAGACCTATATGGGGTGGGAAGCTTTAAAGAAAATGGGATTCCAAGAGGGATGGATGAGGAGGAAGTCCTCCCATAGGTATGGGAGACAGTGTGTACAAAGGCATGAGAACAGGAGAAGGAATATCTTGTAGGAACAGTAAGAAGGCCAAAGTGAAGGGGGAGGACCATATGGTTGGGAACCAGGTAGCAAAAGACTTTAGATTCCAGACAAAGGAATATATACTTGACCTTAGAGGTAACAGGAAGTGCTCTAAATTCTACCAAAGTTCTTCTACCCAATAGTCCCATGAGGCAAGTGATCCACAGAGAGATTAAGTGACTTGCTGAAAGTCCTGTCAGCCAGGACTTGATTAAATCAAGTCTTCTGATTCCAGACCAGTTCTTTTCCCATTACAAATTATTAGAGTATTATAACAATAAAGTAAACGGTGCTTGTCATTGCTAAAGTTAAGCGGCACTCCAGCCAAAGACTGATGGTCAATTAAAAGAAGCTATTTGTGTCTAGTGGATCAGTACAAGATGAAATATCCCCTAAGGTGAATTAAGACCTGGGCTTGGGAGGCCATCTATTGACTACCATATGCTGTGATTTATCGTAATTTACATCTATTTGTGAAACAAGGTGTAGAAGAGATCCAAGAGGACTGCTGGGCTCTTACTCCCTCCCTGATATGCAATTTGATGGAATCATAGAATTTCGGAATTCAAAAGGACCCTAGAGGCCATCTAGTCCAATCCATTTCTCAACCAGGATCCCCACTACAAGTGGTCACCAACCTTGGCTTGAAGTTCTCTAGCAAGGGGAAGCCATGACCTCCAAAGGCAAACCATTCTACTTGTGTGCAGCTGTGACTGTTAGGAAGGGGTTGTTTTGGGGATTTTTTGGTTTTGTTTTCTCTTCAAGCCAGTGTTTACATTTTGCAACTCATGCCTACTGATTCTAGCACTTTTCTTGGGCCAGGCAGAATGCATCTAAATGTTTTCCATTTGAGGGCTTCAAATACTTGAATAAAGCTATACTGTTCTTCCTACATCTTTCTTTCTTAGAGTTAAATAACCCCAAGCCCTTGGATGAATTTAAGGTCCCTTACCATTCTTGTTGCATTACTCTGGACTCTGTTCTGTATATCAATTTCCTCTCAAATATGTAGCACCCAGAACTAAACACAACACTGCAGAGATGAAAGATGCAGTCTAACCAGGGCAGAAGACAGTGGGAATAGTAGCTTTTTATTCCTAGATTCTATACATTTCTTGATACAGACTTAAGTTGTAGTAAACAAAAATCAATTAAAAATGAATGAACAGAATCATAGAATTTTAAAGGGATTTTAGAGATCCAGGGGTTCTTAACTTTTTTTTATGTCTCACACTCCCTTTGGCATTTTGTTGAACCTTATAGACCTCTTCTCAGAATAATGGTACATTGTGTCTGTATGTGATTTAATTCCCAATGGAAGGAAATTCTAAATTTCAATTAGAGTTTTATAAAGGTATAATTTTCCCCCCACAGATAACTTCTATAGACCCCAGGTTAAGAATCCTGATCTAGTCCAACATCTTATTTTAACATGTGGGAAAACAGGCTCGGAGATGTAAAGTATCTTGCCTATGGCCCCTACTTAGTAACTGGAAGGAAAAAAAATGGGTAAGAAGCCAGGTCCCTTGCTTACCAGGCTGGCTGAATGAGAAAAATCTAAGTGTGAGTTTTTATACTAATTCTTTTAGAATTCAAATCTATTCTTCCTATAAAAACCTTTCCTCCCACTTCCTTCCCGAGAATGGAAACAAATTAAGTTTGACCTTCATGATAGAGATTTGTGCTTCTGGATGCAAAGGGCAGAGTCACTTGTTAGTCATTCTTCACAAACAAGTAGTAGTGAGAGACTAATGACCAAGTTTTAGACCTGCTCTGCGAGGCAGGGGATTAGGTGACTGTCCTACAAGGCCACATACGTTTCAGGATCAAAGATGGGGCTGGAGCAGAACGCTGTCGAGTCCCAGGTATGGTTATCCACCGATCAGCAATTCCTCTTACTGTGAAAAGATGCCATCTGTTAACATATTGGTGCCAAGCTTTAGAATTTTTTAAAGAAATGCCATAAACTATTTCCTTCCACCTCTTTGAAGCTGAAGCTTTTGCTTGTCACATTCATTTTCTCTTCCCAACTCAGTTCCCCTTAAGTCTTAGGACTCAGAGAGTATCTGTCAGTCTACATTGAGAAATCCATTTTAAGTTGAATCTTTATATAGCCAT
>JAQQSK010005038.1:0-19497 GCA_028658325.1 Potorous gilbertii
CCTGAGGTGTGCCTCAGGGCTCTTCTGAATTTGTAAATATCTATATTCCTGCCTTTGGCCTTAGGCTATTGGTGCATCAGGACTACTTGGGGGAAAGTGGCAGTATCCTGAGTTGGATGAATTTGGTTAACTTGGCTATATCTAAGTTCCTTTGAAAGAAACCCCAAAACCAAGTCATTCCTCTCCTCCTTGCCCCTCTTCTAGCCCCCAGCTATGTTGCAACCCAAAGGACTTCTTTACCCTGTAGCTCCCTGCTTAGAGGGGAGGAGAGGAATATTTGCTGATTGATTAAAATCTAATTTTCTATTCTATAGTTTATGCAGCAGGAGAGGAGAAAACATCATGTAGACTTATTATTCCAAAAATGAAGATGACTTCTGTATTATTATGAGGCTCATGTATCAATTTGTTTTAAATCGAATCAGTGGAATAAACATGGAAATAAGCTCTGTGAATTAATTTATTTTATGAGAGCTAAATGAAAGCTTGCAGTGTTTGTTTAAAACTTTCTAGATTTGGGCTGGACCAATCCGCTACTAAAGACAAAAATAAATAAATAAATAAATAAATATATGACCGAATGTATAAATAAATAAATAAATGGATGAATTTTAAAGAGTGCTTCAGGCTTCCTGGTCCATCTGTGGCATTTTTGCAGTGTCTAGAAGTAGAGTTAGTTAGATCAGTGATGGCTACTATGGGTTTTGGGATATCCCCATGGCTAATCTCAAAGTGGGTGGTGAAATTCTCCCAAAAATAAGAACAATTCTTCAGGCCTAAATTAATATTAATTTGCTTTTCTATTTTTTTTTTTAAGTCATCACTTTTCAGAGGAGGGGAGAGAAATTTATATGCCATTAAACAGATAACTAGAAGGGGTAACAAAACTGTTTAAAGGCTGGGAATCAGTAACTTTAGGAATGAGGTTACCATGTGTCCTGATTCAGTTGTGTGCATTCAGGGTGTGAAGGGCGGCAGCTGGGGTGCAAAGAACCAAGGGGGTGAGCCAGCATATTATGATTAAAGCTGGTTCTCTCTCCAGAGAGTAATTATCTGGTTCATTGGCTCTAATGGAAAAGTGGGGTTGCTTTGCCCCTTTACTTGCAGCTGAGTTCCTATTTATTCGCAGTAGCTGAAATGCCTGCATCCCTAGCCAAGAACTATCCAGTTAAAGGGAGGGTTGTGGGCCAGAAATGAGGAACTGATTCAGAGAAACTGACGCTCTCACAATTGTGCTTATAAGCTTTCTGCAAAATCAAGTAATTTTAAATTGTACTTTGTGATCTTACTCTTTAAAGGGTTGACTTAATTTGAAAACTAAAGATTCATAAAATATTAAGGCTAGAAAGGACTTTAGAGAATGCTCCCCTCATTTTACCAAGAGGCAGTATGTATGGCCTAGTGAAAGTGAACTGAATTCAAACTTGAATTCTGACTGTCATTTTCTAGCTGTATAAATACAAGCAAATCAGTTTCCCTGGGCCACAGCTTATTCATCTGTAAAATGTAGAGAATATTGTTTTAGGATTCGTACTTAGTCTTGTCATGAGAATCAATGAATCTTGGGATTCCAAACCTAACGAGCTAGGAATCCATTCTACAGCACATTTGACAATCATCAGGTCTTCCCTTGAAGACCACCCCATAAGGGGGGACTTCGCTATTTAATGAAGAATCTTGTTATATATTTGTAAACTTCAATATAAAATTTTTCCTCACATCATGCCCAAAAGTGCTTCTTTGTTACTTCTACCTGTTGCTCTTTTGGGGGCAAGACTTATCAAATGCCTTTCCATGGTGCAACCCTTTAAATGCTTGAAGATGGTTATTATTTCCTCTCCTCACCCCAGAAATCTTCTCCAGGATTAACCCACAATTTTCAGGGTATATACCCTCAAGGACCTTCTGGCATCAAATATTGGCTGGCAGCAGAGTTCTTTTCAGGATTGTTGTGTAGAAGCAGTGTGAGACTATGGCATAGACATAGGCTAAAGGGATCATTAGTGGGAAACAGGACATCTTGAAGAGGGGAGAGTTGTAGGAAGACAATGTGGGCCAGTCCTTGGTGATATGAGAAAGGGAAGGGGACTTTGACAGTAGAAAAGGTGCCCAGTTTGATACTCCTTGTCAAGCCTTCCATTAGATGTTCTATCTTCATCCCACTCCCAAAACTGATAGTGGACAGAACACCACTAAAAAACAACTTCTTTGAACATCTATTTTCTTTGGAACTGCAGACAGGCTTGGTACCTAGACTGAGAAGGAAACAGAGCTTATTCTAGATCATCAAGGAAAGCTGTGGTGGGGTTAACATTTTACAGAGTGAGGAGGTATTAATTAGGTGGTGATAAGTCCTTCCCTACAAATGCTGAGTGATTAGACCACAACACATTTCACCAAATTAATGAATTGTATTTTATTACATAACACATTGTTAATAAATAATGGTTAATGGATTTGTCTCACTTCACTCCATTAATATTTTTCATTATGTCTACTCAGCAAAATTAATTGTTACTTGGAAGTAAAACAGAGGAAAAAAAGAGAGAGAGGAAGGGGGAATAGCTCAATAACAACAAATAAAACAAATGCTCATAAAACAAAATAACTAGATTAAGTCCTAATAGTAGAAATGGGAAGAAACTACCCACTCCCTGTGTAACCTTAACCAAATCAAATTTCCCAGAGCCTAATGAGTTTTTTCATTTAAAAAATGAAGAGATTGAACTAGGTGACCTCCAAAGTCTTAACAGAGACTTGAGACATATATATATGTATGTATAGATAGATATAGATATATTATGTGTATATGTGTACTTGTCTGTATATATCTACACATGCACACATATTTGTATCTATTACTATGTATATATATATATATATATATATATATATATGTATGTGTGTATGTGTATCTATCAGTTTATCTATCAAGTATCTGTCTATTTGGGGTTTATAACCTTGTTTTGTGTTATAGACCTCTTCACAGTCTGGTGAAACATATGGATTCCTTCTTAGAAAAAATACCTTTAAAGTTAGTGGTAAAGTGGATAGACTGCTGGACCTGGAGTCAGGAAATCTTGAGTTCAAATCTTGTCTCACATACTAGCTGTGTGCCCATATTCAAGTTCCTTAATCTCTGTCTGCCTCAGTTTCCTCATTTGTAAAATGTGTACGATAACACCACCTACTCTGCAGGCTGTTGTGAAGATAAAATGAGATACTTGTAAAGTGCATTGCAAACTTTAAAGTACTATATTAATATATATAGTATAAAGTACTATATAATATAGTGCTAATATAAAGTACAATATTACATAAAGTACTATATATATATAAGTACCAATATATATAAAGTACTATATAGAATAGCTGTTATTAAATACACAAAATAAAATGCATAGATTTATGATAGAAATCAATTATATTGAAATACAGTTACTGATGTATAATACATACATATATGTGTGTGCATGTATTTTTTTAAAACAAGTTCATGGATTCCAGGTTAAGATCCCCTATATATTGCTTTAAGGTATGTAAAACATTCTACCTGTATTTTCTCTAGTTTTACTATCCCCACTTCTTCAGCTGAGGAAACTGAGACCCTGAGATGTTAATGAATTGCCCAGGGTGACACAGATAGTAAGTTTCTGAGGAGGGATTTGAACATAAGTCTTCTTGACTTCCAGGCCAACATACCATGAACTGATCTAAGCTGTCTCTTCAAACAAAAGAAATCAAACAAAGCAATAAAAAAACCATCTCCAAAAAAACACTAGCTCAAAAGCTATGATCCCAAGATGAAAGTGAATGCACATCCTTGGCTTGCAGTGGAAGAGTGAGTTAGTGGCCTACTTGCTGGAGGACACAGGAGGCCTGACTTCCCTTTTGGCCAGATCCCCTGCCTGGAGCCGGACACCTTTGTGAGTTCCTGAAATCAGTGCTGCTGAGGCTGAGCCAGGCCTTGATGATTTTTTAAATTGTTTTTTAATATGGAAATTTACCAAGAACCAGGTCACACAAATTCCTAGTTCTGACATAAAGAAAAAAATTGGATTAGAAAATAGCTGAAGAAGAGATATTCATGAAGCTCCTGCTTTTTGGGGAGGTATAGAGAAGGACATGACTCCCAGTATCTGCTAGTCAGTAGCTACAGATAGTGTCAGGCAAACAGTAACAGCACAGTGGCAATTCAGAGAAAATAGGCTGAGTGACTTATTGCATGTTGGTTTTGAGCCTGCAAATCTGTTTTCTAAAGTACAGCAAGGATAAAGCCACAGAAGAAATGGCTGGCTTTCTGCCTCTGCCAGAGCTCTCTTATTTAGGGCAAGGAGGGGCAAGTGAAGCTGCGAGAGGGGGGCCACTGTCTCTGCATATATTTCAGCAACCAGTTTTGTATTTATTAGACTTCCACTTTTACCTCAAATTAGTGAAGAATATCCATTAACATACTCAGACATCAAATTGATCATGTATCTCTATTGCTTCTCTAAAGAATATATGTGTGTGTGTGTGTGTGTGT
Source organism: Potorous gilbertii (assembly GCA_028658325.1). Classification (NCBI taxonomy): domain Eukaryota; kingdom Metazoa; phylum Chordata; class Mammalia; order Diprotodontia; family Potoroidae; genus Potorous; species Potorous gilbertii. Next base: position 4,526 of record JAQQSK010005038.1, read on the forward strand.
GTGTGTGTGTGTGTGTGTATATATATATATATATTCAATTAAAACCAGTGCCTTTTCTGAAGAGAAAGGCAATTCAGAGAGCTGTTTCCCTTTGTTAGGAAGACAGCAATTAACAGATTTCTAATGGAACAAAGACTTCCTAGGATAAGCACAACAGGATAATAGGAAGGTGTCTTCCATTTGACTTCCAAACCTGATGTGTGAGAGGTGTGTGTGTGTGTGTGTGTGTGTGTGTGTGTGCATGTTTTCAAAGGCTTGCCCTGATGTTTTACAGTGGGAAGGAATTTGACATCACAGAGTATAGTCTCAAACCTCATCTCTTCCAATTACAGCTTAGGTGACCTTGAGCAGGTTATTTAATTCTCTGAACCTCGGTTTCTTCATCAGTAAAATGATGACCTCTGGGGTCCTTCCTGTCTCTAGCTCTATGATTTTATAATTGCTACTAGCTTCATCTTGCCCTTGCTTCTGCCAACTAGTTCTTTCTCTGCTGGTAAGCATCTGAAATTAATTTTGTATGTATTATTAGAATGCTCCAAAAACATAAATTTTAAAATCCCAGCCCTTTCTAAGGGAACCTTTTTTCCCTTTTTTTCAGAAAGCAATGATGGGTAAGATATTTAAGGGAAGTCTTTAATTACTTCTTGGGAATTCAGTTGTATCCAGTTGGGAAATTAGTATGATTGTGTGCATGTTTTTAAAAAGTGGGTTTCCAGTTTCTGATGTTTATGAATGGCACTCTCCTTTCTCTTCCAAACCTCCTACCTCTTCTCCCTCACTCCTTCCCCATCCACAGAACATTTAGAGTGTCAAAAAATAAAGATAAATGTTGTCTGGGTATCTGCAGAATTTTCTTCAGGAAGAAAGACTAGGGAAATTAGGTTTAAGAGTTAAACATATCATGTCCAAGGTCATAGAAATGCAGCTAGAAAACAGAAGACAGGGCTCCCAGTGCCTAATCCTCAGCTCTACCCACATTTGGGAGGAGCTGGCAATATAGTCAACCACCCAAGGAACATGCAGAATGGGCAAAAAGTCTTTCTGGGAAGGAAATGAGAGCATCTTTATGTATAAAATTAGATGTGGGCCTTGACTCGGACTACCTTCCAACATTGTTCCCCAGTATTCTTTAACATTTAGCCACCCCTCTACCCTCTGGAGAGATCAGATAATACATACTCAAACTCAACGCAACCAAAACTAAACTCATTATATGACTCTCTTAAAGTGTCTCTCCCTCCCAGCTATCCTATTTTCCTTAATAGTATCACCATTCTTTCAGTCTCTCAGGCTAGAAATCTCCATGTCATCTTCTATATTTTCCTTGGTTTAATATTTTGCCGAGTGCCAAGTTCTAATACTTTTTTCCTTCAAAATGTGTTCTGTTGGTCCCCACCTGTCCCATTTCTTTTGCTGCCACCTTGGTCTAGGTCAGAAACAGAATTCTGTTTCTCTGTTTCTAGTTGGTGCACCTTTGACCTCATAGGCATGCTGGTAAATATTTAACAACCAGGTCTGGGGGGGAGGGGGCAGTATATTCATGACACTCTTTTAAGTTTAATCTGTATTATTAACCTTTTCCCATCAATTCTAAGAATAGACAATCAACAAAACAACAAACCAATCTCCAAGTTTGCTAATTCCAAGGCGTAAATGCTCACTCTGGAAAATTTAATAAGAGGCTGTGAAGAACCAGTCTGAGCTAGCTCCAGCATCCCCCTGCTGTACCTTCTCCCCAACCTACTTACTAGTGGCTCTAAGATTAATCATCTACCCTACCTCCAATTCTAAATCTATGTAAAATATCATCTCCCTAATGTTAGTTCATATACAATGGCTCCCTGACACTGCTTTTTCAATTCCAAATTCTTCTGACTGGTTTTCTGGACCCTCCATATTCTTTTCCCCATCTGTATCCCCAAGCTTTTTTAATTTTTTAAGTTCTTGAAGGGAGCTCTCAGTGTGGAAATTTTTGGTACTGCAGATTGAGATGTTAACTTAGTCTTAGAAAGTAGACTGGGGATTGTCCATGGCTACAGAGCTGTTGGATGTTTGAGGAAAAACTTTGACCAACGTCTTGCAACTCCAAAGTCAGACTTCTCTTTTCTCTCATAACTCATTTCTAACATAATTTCCATTATTCTCTAGTATTTATATCTTCTCATTATCCTCTTTATATGCTATAATAATTCCTACTTCCAGACCTTTGTGTATGCTGTTTTTGTCTGTCTATAATGCTCTCCTCTCTGTTTGCTGCTTGCCTAAATCCAATCCATTTTCATCCCATGGGTCACAGGAAGATGAAAAAGACTTTGGCGACTACTGAAATATATCATCACCTTTCTCTGAACTCTGCTTACATTTAGATATAGTTGTTGCTGTTGTTTTTTAAAGATGTGAATAGAGCACTGAGTTTGGAATCAGAAAGATGCATCTTCAATTCAAATCTGACCTCTGACACTTGGGAGCCGTGTAACCTTGGGCAAGTCACAACCCTTTTTGTCTCAGTTTCCTCACCTGTAAAATGAACTGGAGAAGGAAATGGCAAACCATTTCAGTATGTTTGCAAAAAAATCCCAAATGGGGTCAAGAAGAATCAGGCACCACTGAAACAACTGAACAACAACACCTACCACAAAATTTTTCTCTCACCTAGGGAGAACTCAGTGAGGAATGCTCTGTATTGAGATTGGCATCTGCTCTGCAAATTACTATCTTACAGAGTTGTCTAGAGTGCTGAAAAGTTAAGTATCTTTTCTGGGGTCACACAATCAGGGAGTGTCAGAGGTAGAACTGGAAACCAGTTTTGCCTAACCCTAAGGTCAGCTTTCTATTCATTGTTTCTTGCTGTCTCTCTAAAGCTATAGTTAGTATCTTATATTTTGTCCCCTTTTTAATGTGTTGCCTTCAGATTGTAAGCTCCTTGAGAGCAGGAACAATGATACAAACTGTTTTCATGACCTTCACTCTGTCTGAGCTGGGCATATTGGAAGCAGTCAGTAAACTGCCTGATTATTTGGTACTTAAATCTCTGCTCCTTGAGAATACACTTAAGATTCAGAGGTTCATGGTTCCTCACTTTTCCCTACTTTTTTCCTCGCTTTTGTCCTACTTTTTCTTCCAAAAAAGGAAATCTCCCCCCTCTTATTTGGTGAATGCTGAGATGTATTGCATATTTACTGGTTCAGTTGCTAGAGGTGAGTGTCAGAAAAACCAAACCAAAAAGGAAATTACAAGAATATAGGGCAATTACTTGGTCTGCAACTGGGCTTTCACAATATATTCTGTATATATGTAAATTGTATGGAGGAAACCAAGTGTCATGGAATTCAGAGGAAGCCCCCGTGGATGGCTAGTGGGCCCAGCTATGTTTCCAAACTCCTCAGAGAGGTCTCACAACAATTGTGACCTTTCTTTTTCATTTCATGCTTTAGGGACTCCTCATTCTCTCCATCCACTTCAGCATATGTGACCTTTCTCTCTCTAGATATTGTTCCTAATGTTAAAAATTCTTTTCCCAGCTATCTCAATGGTTGGATAGGTTTTTTGTTTTTCTTTTGGAGAATTTTGCCACCAGACTCCTCACCCCAAAATAAATTGTAGTTTTCTATGTATATAACATATGTGTATGTATATGCATATATATATGTCTGTTAAATATATACATATTCATATACAATGTGTACGTATGTATGTCTTTTACCTATATATACATTCATCATACATATACAAATACACATATATAATATCCTTGCAGGATATATTCCACAAAGATGACATTCCAATTGTATTGTAGATCATATCTCCCAGCATTCATATACAGAAAAACAGTGGGTTTTTACTCACAGAAAATAAGGGCTTATTTTCTCAGAAAGCTTTTCTAATACTCTCCTTCCTACTTTGCTGACTCAAGAGAAAAAAAGGATCATTCTCAAAACCTTGGTCACCATGGTGGATTATTAGTTTCTAGAGACTGATGACAATGGAGAGGACTTTGACAGAGGACCTGAGTCTTCTCTGCTTCTGTGTCTGACCACACCTAAATTACCACAGCAAAATGAGTCATTTGTATTTGTTTTTAGTGCTTGGAAATATTTTGATAATTATATTAGGGTTATGATTTCTGTTTTTTTTTTATTTTCTTGGTACATGTCACCTTGACTCTTAAAGGGCTTCAAGGGGAGGAAGGGTTGAATATGGAAGTGATATCTGATGCCGCATATATTTTGACAAAGCTGCAGCAGTATTGTTTGAATATACAGGGAAGGGGAATGGGAGAAGTTTATCTCTCCTCTATATCAGAAAGAAACATGTACAGGGAATTATTTTGCTGAGTCTATAAGGGAGAATCAGGGTAACCGCAGTGTTTAAATTATGAAGCAAATGCTTCTGGGCTTACATTCTAGAGGTCTATACTATGGGACAGGGGCAGCTAGGTGACACAGCATATAGAGTGAAGGACCTGGAGTCAGGAAGACTCTTTTTCTTGAGTTCAAATCAGACACTTACTAGCTGTGTGACCCTGGGCAAATTACATAACCCTGTTTGCCTCAGTTTCCTCATCTACAAAATGAGCTGAAGAAGGAAGTGTCAAACCACTCCAGTATATTTCCCAAGAAAACCACACATGGAGTCATGAAGAGTCAGACAAGACTGAAAATTGACTACACACCAATAACAAATGCCATGGGATGCAGGTGAAAAGTTTTTTTAATGAGGTCATGCCGATGCCAACAATAGAAACCTACTGGAGCAGAGTCCCAAAGCGCATTTGTTAGACCGGATTCCGCACTACAGCAATCAGTCTAATAGCAAACTATCTTACTGGAAAGTATTAATTAAAAGAAAAATTCTCACTTTTAAGCTTCCTCTTTATGACCTCCTTGTGAAAACAGGACTGTGGGCTTCATTAGGTCCACACAGGCAAGGTGATTTCACAATTATCTGTCCTTTGATGAGGTAATGGTACTTAGGAAACCTCTGCTTCATGACATCTCTGATTTTTTTAAAGACTGAGCTCAAATTCTCTCTTTTGAAAGAAGCCATTCTAAACCCTCCAACCTCGAGTGTGAAAGTGAATTCTAAGATTATCTGACTATGGGAATATTATTTATGTATTGTGTTCCCAATTGGTGAGTAACTCTGTGATGCACAAATGAGATAACACATGCAAAGTACTTTGTAAACCTTAAAGTAGTTCATAAATGTTAATTGTCATGATTAAGGTTAAGATCTTCATTAGCATCATTGTTATTGAGGACAGGGATTGTTTTTGTGTTTTCACTTTTCTTTGTGTCTGCAGAGCCCAGCACAGTGCCTGGCACATAGTAAGTGTTTAAGAAATGCTAGTTGATTGATTAATTAATTAATTACTCTTTTGACCTTTGGGAAAATAGAAGCACTGAGATGTGGTGGGACTTCACAGTTATCCGAAGATTGTTTTTCATATGCACTAAGCTACATTCCCTTAGACATAGTGATGCTACTATCAGGCCTTTATCTCAAAGAAATAAAAAAGAATAAGAAATGGATTTATTTGCAAAAATAGATATAGATATAGATAGATAGATAGATACAGATATAGATCTGTGTGTGGGTGTGTACCCATGCCAGATAGTTTTGTGTTGGCAAAGATCTCCACATAAGGTGATACCTCTCTATTGGGCAATGTCTGCATAAATTAGGATGTATGACTGCAATGGAATATAATTATGTATTAAACATAGTGAAAGGGATGAGTTCAGAGAAACTTGGGAAAATTTGTGTGAATTGATACAGAGTGAAATGAGCAGAACCAGAAAAATATTTTATATAAGCAGCATTGTAAAAACACACAACTTTGAAAGACTTAAGAATGCCTAGGTCCCTAGTATCTCTTATGAGGGTGACAACATTTTAGGTGATGTGGGCATGAGCCAACCCTCAACATACAGAGGATTCCAGAGGGCTAAGGATGAAACCTGTTACTTTCTGAGATATACACTTTTGAACTTGGGCTATGTGGGAATTTGTTTTGTTTGATTATGAATGCTAGTTAACAAGTTTTTCTTTTTCTTTTCCCCTTTTCACTTAGAGGTAGGAGGGAGAGAAGATAAATACTTGTTAATTTAGAAATTAAATTAAAATTTTACAAAACTTTAAATCACAGACACTTCTCCTGCTTGTCCCCGCCCCATTCTCTCCCCGCTTCCACCACCATGTCCTCTCTTCTCTCTCTGTCCCTGGATAAAATAGTGCAAGTCAAAAGGGAAGGTCACCCCTTGGACAACAGGATTCTGATCTTTGCTAAAGGCATTGCCTAGTAAGTGAGAGCTCTAGGGAAGAACAAGAACCCATTTAAAGCATGTATTACAAGGACATTTCACAAGACAAAGACAACAGAGACTAAGCATTCTCTGGCTAATGGCACATGGTCAATAGATTCTACCAGCTCATAAGAAAAATTATCTGTGTTTTAATTCAAGGGCACCTTTCTATGTGACCTAGTATGATGTTCTTTGCCACAGACACTCAGGGGCTAACTCCTACCCAATTTCAATGAAAGAACCTGTGTGAATGCATAGAAAGGCCAAATTATCCATGATGAATTATCCATGTTAATTAGAAGCCTCCTGTCCTTCACTTTTCATGAATTTCTCTATTATTGGAAATTCAAAGCCCTTTTACTAAATAGGCCAGTCCAATAATACACATTTCCTTTTTACTTATTCATACATCGATAATGGGAGCATTTATGCATTCTAAATAAGTAGCAAAATGACTAAACCTGTAGCATTAAAGGATGAAATGTCGCACCCTTGAAAAGATGCATTGTGTTTACAGACAGGTGATAGAAAGAGAAGGTGGAGGTGGCAATCATCAGGGCTTCAACTCTCCCAGTATGCTCCAGCCAAATGCAGACTTTAGAAAGAGAGAGTGCTTGGGTTTTCTTTGCTCACCTATCAGAATAATTGCTTTTCTGCCAGGTCTCTCCTATGCAAGAGTAGGGAACAAGGGAATGCCATGATAGGATTCCAACAGCAGTTAGAACCAGATTTTCCTGTCAGAGGGAAGATGCTATGTCCTCACTCCCCTCCCCCAAACTCTCCCCAGCCCCTTAACCCTTTTATTCTCTCCTTCAATGAAATGGCTCTGGATGCAATTGGTTTCTGGGCTAGGGGTCCAGTTTAGAGGCATGGTCCAGGACAGCAGTGGATGAGGAAGATCAATGCTGGAGGCATCCCTCAGTTCCCTGGGTGCCAATACGGTGATTTTTCAATCACCTGGCCAATACTCTTATATATTTCTGTGCTTTCCTCTCTATGCCAGGGTGTGATAAAGCTGGGTCCTTCATAGCTGGAATAGAAGAGAATGGAATCCACCTTCAAAAAGTGAGAATCTCCCATAGCCTAAATCTCTTAGAGGGCTGTTTAAATACTAGAGGGTTCAGATAACTCAACTGTATCAACTGACAATATTTTAAGGACAGTTTGTATAATTTTAGTATAATTTGTTGCAATTTTTGTACCTGTGCCAATGTGATTTAAATACAAGTAATTAAAATGAAATTAAAATGTTCATCCTGCTATGTCTATGACTGTGCAAATGTACTGCATTATTTGATGTAACGTGATCCTTCAAAGCATTCTTAAACTCTAGTCCTTTAACCCTTTTATGGGTCATAGACAAATTCTCAGAATAGTGGTGGGGTTTAGGGGGAATGCATAAAATAAAATATACAGGATTGCAAAGGAATCCAATTATATTGAAATAAAGATGTAATTTTCCCTTCCATTCAAATTCCCGTATCCCCTAAAATTTATCCATGAATGCCTTTGGGTGAGATGGTGGAGTTCTCTGAACTTTAGATTAAGAACCTCTGTAACAATAGATGAGATCGTTAAGGGGCTCATAAACTCTTTAATAAAAACTACCAGTAAACAATTTAGCATCTATGTTAGCCACAGTCCCTTTGCAGGGACTAGTCAGTTTGCCAATATGCCAATAGAGCATTGAAAGAGGTCTATTAGTAAAGAAAATGTACAATTATCAACAATTATGCTAAATACAGGAAGAGAAACACTCAACCTCATTAAAAAGTAGTTGTGAGATGGTTTGGCTTTGAGAAATCAGCAAAGAAAGAGGCACAGCTAATTTTTGTTGGGCTGGTCTTGTGTCCGCTATATCTGAAGTCAGAATCATTTAATCCTAGAGTTCTTAAGGACCTTCTAAAGATACCTATCTGCAAGTGGAATAGTTTCACATAAAGGCCCTAGTTTTAGACCTGTCTACTCTAGTATAAAGAACACAGCAATCACGAAAGGAATAGAACAAATGAAAGAGTGAGAATCCTTCCTTACTCCTGCCTTTGGCCCTTAGTACAAGCCAGAGACTTTAGGCCAGAGTAGAGACTGAGGGGTAGACTTGGAAATCCGAATACCTGGGTGTGGAGTTCTAATCCGAATGGGAGCCTAAGATTCAATCAGATGGTCTGTGTTAGAGTCCTGCTCCTTGGGATTCATAGCAGCGTGTTGGCTGGCAGGGTCCTTAGCCTATTGAAGACAACAATACTTGAATTATGAATCCCAAATGATTGTGGTGAGGACAGAAAGCACTATGAGGAAGGTGGCTTGGAGAGAGGGGTTGACTTCCTACATGGAAACTCCTTCCTTCCCCCCACCCCCATTAGATTAGGCCTAAGGAGTTTCCTGAGACATGGAGTTGTTGCATGATTTACCCAGGGTCATATAATTAGAGATCTAACTGGTAAAGGTCAAAGGTGAGATTTGAACCCATCCAACCTATCTTTCTGGTTCCTTTGTAGGACACATATGTACACACATTCTGGAGAACCCACTCTCTCTTCTTCTCCACTCCAGGTGGAGAAGTGGGGTAACTAGGTGACACAGTAAATAGAGCACTGGGCCCAGAGTCAGGAAGATTCATCTTCCTGAGTTCAAATCTGTCCTCAGACACTAACTGTGTGACCCTGGGCAAATCACTTAACCCTGTTTACTCTAGTTTCCTCATCTGTAAAATGAGTTGGATAAAGAAATGGTAAACCACTCCAGCATCTTTAGGAGTATATTTGCTAAGAAAACCCCCAAATGTGGTCAGAAAGAGTTAGACACGACTGAAACAACTGAACAAAAATTATATATATATATATATGTATATATTATATATGTATATGTATATGTGTATGTATTTGTGTGTATATAGCTACACATAAGTGCGCACACACACACACACACACACATCTTTTGGTGAGAAACTTCCTCTACCAGTGCAGAACTACACCTTTTCTGCAACCAAGAATCTTGGGAAATTACCTCAGCCATAGAAAAGTTAAATTGTTTGTCCAGGGTCATACAATCAGTATCAGGTTGGGGTGAAATTTGAATCAGCCCCAAGACAGCTCTTTATCCAGAGGTGTCAAACTCAAATAGAAAAGGGGACAGTGACTTGTACCCAGTAATCACTACAAACCCCATATTGACTTGGTTTGAAAATGTAATGCCATCTAGTCTTTGTTGTATTTTTATTTCTTTTGTTAAATATTTCCCAATTACATTTCAATCTGACTTGGGACTCACTCAGAAGTGTTGTGGGAGCTGCCTGAAATGGCAGCAATGTGTTTGACACCTCTGCACCACACCATGCTGCCTATATATACATACATACGTGATTATAATCACAACTGTTTAAGATGCTTACGTGTCTCTGTGGAATTTTTTCAACTTAAGTGAAACAAGTCAGAGTTTGGCAGGAAATCAGGTATTCTGCTTTGAAAACTTAAAATCTCAATTCTCTATTTATGAACTGTTGTTATAGTCTCTATAAACAACCTGTATATATATATATATATATATATATATATATATATATATATATACATATATAGATATAGATATGTGTCTATGTGTATATACACACATATGTGTGTATATATGCATACATATATGTGCTTATATATACACATATACACAATTATATATATATATACAATTTTTTCTATGTATACATATGTGTATATATAGAAAGAAAATTGTATATGAAATAGACATTTAAAATTTTTTTAATCTATATTTTCCTTAAGAACCTGAGAGCTGCATTCTCATAAGGAAAAGAAACTTAAGAGATCTTTACAAATTCATTAAAAGTGCACATCTATTATTCCTTCTGTCTCTCTATTATCTATCCATTTATCTGTGTATCTATCTGTCCATCTCTGTTTATTCATCAACTCACCAAACATCTCTATCTGTTCATTTTTTATCTATCTGTCTATCTATCATCTATCTATTCATCTCTCCATCTATTTCTTCTGTCTATCCATCCATCCATCTAACTATTTTGTTACACACAATTTCATTTTATTTAGAATTTATACCAATTTCATGGAGCCTTGAATGATTAAGAAGACATGCTGACCATAGCCTGACTACATCACTAAGTAGCACTATCTGTCCAGAAGAACTGTCTGGAAATCTTGGTGAATTATATACTCCTTCTCCACTCCTTCTGAGAAAGAATGGAGCCATTGTATGCAAGTTGATTGACATTGCTATTAAGAAGTTACTACTTCCCTTAAAAGAATTCTAGCCTCTATTAGCAAGTTGTTTTATTTTTAATTTGCATAGAGGACTAGTGATCAATCAATGTTTATTGAATGAATAAATGAAAAAGAATTAATTCATATCAGTTAAATTATTAGTTAATCTCTTTACTTAAATGCATAAGAATGTGAATAAAAATGGATAGCATGATAAATCTCTCTTAGATGTTTGACTATTACTTTTTCTCTTTCTTCTGTAGTATAAAATGATCCTCTGGTGGGCCCCCCAAATTAGCATATCTCCCCTAACTTACAGAATTATGATTAATTCTATTTTTGATCAACTTGTAGGCTACCCAAATTTGAAAGTAATTCATAATTTCATGGGAATAGAGGAAAAAAGTTTCCAGAATGGAAACTCGGTTCACCAAAGCATATTCTAACTGTTCTACTTAGTATGTATATATGTTTGTATGTATGCATGTATATGCATACACACATATGTATATTCCAGTGAGGAATTTCTCTACTAATGTGATGGACACTTTCTCAGTAACATATTTATAGAAAATTGTCTGGAGCCCTGAGATTTTTAAGTGATTTGCCCAGAATCACACAACTATTGTATATCTATATAGTTAAATCTGAGGACCAGTACATAAGATCATAGATTTAGATCTAAAAAACACCTTGACAATTCTTTAGTTCCATTCCCTCATCCTACAAAAGGGAGAACTGATTCACAAGAGAGGAAAATCACTTTCCCCATGTTATGCAACTAGTAGGGTGGCTAGGTGGCAGAGAGGATAGAGTGCTGCACCTGGAGTAAGTTAACTCATCTTCCTGAGTTCAAATCTGGCCTTCAACATTTATTAGCTCTGTGACCCTGGGAAAGTCACTTAATCTCTATTTGCCTAAGTTTCTGCATCTGCAAAATGCACTGGAGAAGAAAATAGAAAACTATGCATGTATCTTTGCCAATAAAACCCAAAATGGGCTCATGAAGATATGACTGAACAACAAAATACAGGTAGTAAACAGAAATGCTGAGATTAAAAACTCAGGTCATATAAAGATTTCAAATTCAGCTTTTTCTAGGATACCTCCTCTTGCAAATCAAGTTTTTCTTCCTTCTGAATGTGTTTAAGCATCTAGAAGAAGAGATGCTCACACTATTTTTAACTCTGGTCCCATAAAAACTGAGTCATTGACCAGAACCTTTTAGCCAATAAGAATTACCGCAGTAATAGAATCATATTTACATTCAATCAATGCCTCATACCACCTTAACTTTAAAGTCAGGCAGAAGAACTTTCCCAGTCAGTTCACAAAATATATCTATATTCAGTTTCCAGGAAGTCTGAAGTGTCAGGAATATAAACTAAATCAATTTGGGTGTTAAATGATAAGGGAAGGATTCAGAGTTCCTGATTACTTTCAAAATTCAAGCATCCAGATCTGGTATCTTTAAAGGTACAGTAGCAACTTCTTCATCAAGAACATTTCTTAAAAGTTTATTTGTTTATTTTCAGTGTCTTTCCTTCTTTATCCTAGAAGTTATATTGCCTTGTCACACACACACACACACACACACACACACACACACACACACACGCATGCACGCACCTATGAGTTGAGGTATAAGTTCTCAGCTCAAATATTTTCCTTCTTAAACTTTGATTTCTTCACATTCTGTCCCTCTGCTTCTCTCTCTCTCTGTCTCTCAGTTTCTCTGTCTCTGTCTTTGCCATCTCTCCATCCCTCTCTGTCCTTTGTGATTGGGCTAATAGCTACAGAAATAACAGCCCCCTTGGCCATCATTACTAGCTCCCACACTGTTGTGATGGTTTGTTCCCTGAGCCTTGCCTATCTGGGAGGGCTCAAATCCAAGAACTGCAGGTGGCCTTCTTTGTGACAGAAGGTCTGGCTGTGATCACACAAAAAAATATTTTCCTGGGGACAATTTGAAAATCTTGCAGTCTCTCATCTTTTCTTTGAATTACTTGAGCAGTTTCTCCCCTAATTTTCCACCTCCATCATACTTTGTCTAGTCAGGTATAAGCACTTCTTTGTTCATCCCTGTAGGTCCTAGAGGACAAGCACAGCTTTCCTCTGACAAGTAATTTGTACATGATAGGGGACTCTTGACTTAAACCTAAATTTGCCTAAATTAGGTATCTGACTTAGGCCCTCCTTGACTTACTTCCTACTCTGGTTCTTTCTCTTGTGTCTCCCTTCCAACAATATTCCCCAGGCTAACTTTTTTTTCACTTAAGTGGATAGCCTCAGGTGATTGTGAGCTATAGTCATAGCAAAAGTCACATCCATTACAGTGTTTCAGTGCAGAAAGAGATATCTTCCCCTTGAAGATGAGAAAAAAGAGGTCCACAAAGCCTAATTGACTTAAAAGAGTGTCACAACTGACCACAGACAAATGACATAGGGGCCCAGAATTTCAAAGATTGTGAAAGCACCTATTAGGGAATATAAAAATCTCCCAAGCTCTTAGCTAAAGCCAACTCTACTCTGTCATTACATAAACAGAGTGAGTCACATCAGAGGATGAGCATGAACAAAAGTGCAAGCATCCCTTGGAGAGAAACTGGTTATATGGATAGTTCAGCTTGATTTGTGCTCTTAGACAATATAATTTCTATGGAGTCAATGTAGGTAGGTGGGGGAGTTATTGCCCAGCATCAATGACTCCTCTTACGCTGTTGATCTGATAGGCTGACATTCACTGTAAGAGGTATATTCTTATGGAATCTTGTGTTCCAAAGTCCAAATGGTATTGTGTATAGCATGATTCTTTCCCCATTCTTCCTCATATCCAATTTGTTTCCAAGACCTGTCTATTTTACCTTTATACCAACTCTTGAATACTGCCCCCTTTCCTCTGACATTGCCACTATGCTGGTGTAGGTCTTAATCAACTCATGCCTGATGGTTGGCCTCCTTGCCTACCAGATGTCTCTCCTCACTAATACATCATCCACTTAGCTGTCAAATGATCTTAAAAGCATAGGTATGACTATGTCACCCACCTATTCAATAAACTTCAGTGTCTCTCTATCACTTTCAGCACAGGATATAAAATCCTCTGTCATTCAGAGCCCTTAATAATAACCTCCTTTACCTTCTTCTCTCCCCCCTCTCATGTATTCTGAGATTGGTTAATGTCATAGACTTCCTTGCTGTTACTTATATGAGACACTTAATCTCCTGGATCTGGGCATTTTCACCATCTGCAAGTTCTAGCTAAAATCCTAACTTCTACCAGAAGCATTTTTTCATCCTCCTTTATGCTAGCCATAGATTTGCAAAGTAGGCAATACTGCCCCCTGAGGGGCACTGGGACAGTGGGGGACAAGTGCAAAATTGGAGAGCATTGAATAAAAAAAGGGGGCAGTGGAAGCATAAGGAAAGAAGAGAAAAGAAGAAAATTTTGAAAAAACATTTGTTCATGTTTCATCTGTTGTGTAACTGAGTTAAAGTTTTAGTGATTACATTATTTTCCTAATAAACACACAAAATGTTAGATGTAACCCATTAGTGATCAAGTCCACTAACAGGTCTTAAAAAGCAAGTGTTGGCAGGCTAGCCTGTTGCATTGTCGGGAAGTCCAACATGCATTGGAAGGAATACGTGTATAACAATTTGTTTATGATATGATACTATATAGTTACATGATTCCATATTGTGTCATTGAAATTTCAATGTAGGAAAAACCCCACAAATTTACAATAAATTATTAGATTTAAGGTGCATCATTTAAAAATATTTTATATTTATTTGAAATAATGTAGATTACAAAAGAAGTTAAAGGGTTAAAGAAAGTATATTCCTAAGGGGACGCTGTTTGAAAAGGGGAAAGTAGGCCAAATAAGTTTGGGAATCTCTGTGCTAGACCCTTACCTCTATTGATTATCTCCAGTTTATCCTATATGTAGTTTATACATAATCATTTGTATGTCATCTTCCCCATTAGATTGTATGATCCTTGAGGTCAGTGACAGTCTTTCGCATTTCTTTGTATCTCCAGTGCTTAGCATCACTGCCTGGCATGTAGGAGGTGTTGAATAAATGTTTATAGACTGTTTATGTCACTCTTTGAAACTTGAACAAGGCAGATGTATTCTATTGCTGTGTTCCTGGGTGAATGGGAATCCCTTGGAAAGAGAACTGCTAGGTTGTGTCTTTTGAAAAGTAGTGAAAAGGAAATAGAAACCTGACCTAAGCAAGCCTGGGGGGCAGAGCCAAGATGACGGAGTAGAAAGACTCACATATGCTAGCTCCTAACCCACAGCCCATAATTATCTATAAAAAGAACTCCCAACAAATTCTGGAACAGTAGAAGCCATGCAGCAATGGGGTGAAGGAGATTTCCGTTCCAGAGAGCCCTGAAAAACCAATCCCAAAGGTCCATCACACACCG
>JAQQSK010005039.1:0-20322 GCA_028658325.1 Potorous gilbertii
ATTAAAAGAGCCTGGGACATCTCACTCTTCTTTTGAAGAAGAGGTGACACACTAGTTAAGGATTCCAGCTAAAATCATAAATCGGAAATACATAAAAACTACACAACCACTTTTCCAGTAGTGTTGGACATGGCAGCATCCAGTAGAGACAATGGACCTAGTAGAAATCACCAAAGAGGTATGGCAAAGTCAGCATGATGACATAACAAGAAGGTTATGGCTACCCTGCACCATCAGAGGGATGAGTTACCCCTCTACATGTGAGCCCCGAGCATATGTACTCATTATGTGTCTTTCACCTTGTATTCAATATGTGCCTGTTTTCCTCACTGATATATTTGTGGGAGAATGCCCTGGGAACCCATCCATGCCTTCTCATCACATGTGAGACTTGTTCATGTAGTTCCACAAGTCATCCATTCAACGTTACAATACCAAACAATCTGCAAACCATCTTCTAAGTCTTTTTAAAAATATTCTTTGAGAAATATGGTGGCGTTTCAGTTACCCATCTGTTATTCCCCCCTCTCCTTCCCCTATCTCTTTTTCTCTCTCCCCTCCCACTCCTTCTTCTCTCCTAGGCACATGTGGGAAATGATTTATTGCTACATTTTTTATGAAATACTCTGCCACTAAGTGTCTTTGTGGCATACCTATTGTGACCTCCAGAAAGGTCAAGACAAGGCAAAGGAAAGGAAGGGAAAGTAAAGGAAAGGAAGGGAAGGCAAGGGAAAGGAAGGAAGGAAGGAAGGAAGGAAGGAAAGAAGGGACTTATTAAGCACTTATCAAGTGCCAAAAGCTCTAGGAATATAGAAAGACAAGACAGTCTCTTTTCTTAAGGAATTCAAAGAAGGAAACAACATAAATTGGACATTTCAGTATCAAGTAAAAAGAAAGGGCCCAGTGGTCTTTAGGGTGTAACAACAAAGCTGATGTTAATGCATCTTCTTCAGTGTCATTTCCTCTTCCATTCCTGATATTCCTAGAGAAACATCATGAAGCCTAGTGAAAACCTATATAGGTTATACTTGGATGGTTCACAACCTCACCATTGTCAGTACCTCCTCATACTGGATACATGTTAAATTTGGATACACATTGAAACCCATCCATGTCTTCTCATCACATAGGATGCTTGTGCATGTAATCTCATAAATCTTCCACACAAGATTTACCCAACATTCTGTAGGCCTTCTTGGTCTTTTTATTAACATTTTTTTGTAAAACACAGCAGCAATCCTGTTACCTATCTGTTATCCTCTTTGTATTTCTCTATCTCTCTGTCTTAGTGACCTATCTGTGATTATGCCTTTCTTTCTTGATGTCTTTTATGCCACTTTTTGAATCTAAATCATCATTGTCCACAAGGTACAACCTACTTTACATATGCATTTCTCTCCATTTCACATCAAGTCAGATGCTATTCTGTTTCTTTGGTATTTTATGATGGGTAAAAAAAAAAAGATAGAATTTTAGGTCAAAGAACAGCTTAGAACCTCTGAAAGTGATGCAATTTCCCAATGCAGAATTTCTCATTCTGCTAACTTCATCCTATTCAACTGAGCACAAATTATTGTACATCTCTAGTATATATCCTAAATATATGTATTAATGGACTAATTCAACTCTCTATCATAGGATAGATAATAGATATGGTTTATTCGTTTGGTGTTTCCTCTGAATTGTTAGGACTCTCCCTAGATCTATTATAGATCTCACTAAAGAGATTCTGCATTGCTCAAAACATACACTTTCAAATCTAGCTATCAGGAAGACCAGAATTAAATATAAATGGGAGAGTAATTGCCCACAAGGTATGCCAAGGGTTGCCTTGTCTAAATATCTTCCCCATATGACTTCCACCGTCACTGAAATTCTATCATTAATATTTCTTTCCTTTGGGTTAATCACCACCCTTTTCAGATAATCACAGAAAAATAGAATTTAGAGTGAGAAGGGACTTTTGAGATAATTGAATATAATTATTTCATTTTAGAGATGAGGAAACTAGGTGCCCAAAAGATCACATGTCAACAGTCATATAGAGAGTAGCAAAGCTGGGATTTCAAACTCAGGTTCTCTGACTCAAATCCTCAGTTCCAATTTCTATTCAACATTCAAAACTTCCCAGGGTTACCATAAGTAACCATCACCTTACGGTGAGTGAGTAACCACTTAGCAAAGAGTCTTCCACATAATCACTAATAAATAAATTATTGAATTGACTTGTTGGATTTCATCAAATTATTTTCCTCCTAAAACACAGTAGAAGGACAGTCAGAAAAGTAGGTTGATTAAAGAAAAGGAAAGGTACAAAAACTAGGCTCTCAGAAGTGATTGCTTCACACCATTTCCTTCTTTCTAGATCCAGCAGGCAATGAACAAGTTTTTATCAAGTGCTTCCTTTGTGCCACTCACTGCATTAAGTATGAAGGACATAAATACAAAAGAAAGACAGACTTGATCTCCAAGAAGCTTTCATTTTATTCAAGCCCTTGGATGTCACCCTCCACACCATTCTCTCTCTCAACCAGTCTAGAGATAAATCATCTATCACAGACTCCCATAGTTTCCTTCCTTCAAACCTCAAACACACTCATCTTTCTACAAAAATTTTAGTCCTCTATAATCTGAGTTCTATCTCCCTTTCCAACTCGATTTGCCCTCTCACACCCTCCACATCTTAGCCACATTAGACTATTAGCTGTTTCCTAACACCTCCCATTTCTGTGCATTTACAGAAGCTATCCTCCATGTCAGAATCTACTTCTTCCTTGACTCAGCCTCTTAGCTGAGCTCTTCCATGAAGCCTTCCCTAATTTCCCTGGTTGCTAATTCATTCTTGTTCAGCTTTCACTGGACTTGCTTATTTGTATGCATGCTGTATCTGCCTTATAGAACGTAAGCCCCTTGAGAACAAAGACTGTTTCTTTTTTGTCTTTATCTCCCCAGCTCCCAGTACAGGCTCAAAACATAGCAAATTAAATGTTTGTTGAAGTGAATTGATAAAAAAAAGGAGACTGGTTAAAAAACAAATTTCACCTATTTTATAATTTTATGAACAGAATGCAGGTCATCCTTTTAAAGTGACTATAATTTAATGACAAAAGAATGAAATGAAAAGGTCAATGGAACTAGCAACTGATAAAAAAAAGTCCACAAAGATAGACAGTGCTGACTGAAATAACTTTAGAGAGATCACAACAGGGAAACATTCCACCCATTTAAGTCTCTCCTCCCCGCTCTCATCAGTGAGCACAGCTTTTCCTTCAGAAACCAAATATTTGTAAACAGCTGGCCAAACATCTACTGTTTACAGAGGTGCATTTTTTTCTCTAAAGCAAAAGCCTCAGTTTCTGGTCCCAAACTCACTTCACTCCCCATTAGCCCTGTCCATTCCCATCTCTATAAAAGCTTCACTCAACACCATTTTGAAATTTCACTGTTGATCTAGGAAAATATCTATATTCAGCACTGAAAGGATTAAAAGTTATTAATGGAGAGAATAACTTATTTCATATGGGGAAGAGACAGGGAAAGAAAAAGCACCCATTTCCTAAACCCTTTTGTTTCCAGCCAAAAAGAGGTCCCAGCATGTTTTTCAGCAACCTCCCCAAAGTCATTAAGGCTTCCAAACCAGCTGGATTACTTGTTAATAATAATTCTTTGCACTTACAGAATGCCTTTCCTCTGAGGAGCTCCAAGTAATTTACAAACACTTATTAATTAATCCTCAACACCCATGTGAGATGGGGATGTGCTATGATGCTCCTTTTGACAGATGTTTCAAGTGGGCAAATAGAGACCAAGTGACATTAAAACTGAGTCCAAGGTCACAACATGGTCAAGCTTGCTGGACAAATTCCCAGATCCACTGGCTTGCCTCTCAGATGAATTTTTCTCTCACTTTGCTTCTTTTCAATTCCTTATATTGCCATGCAGCACCCCTTTTAGAAGGTTCCAAGTTTTCTAGATCCAAGAAAGGCAATACAAACCTGGTTTTTAATAGTGTTTGCTCTAATATTTTTGGTTGGTGGTTTGGCTTGTTTTTTTTTTCTCTTTTAAGGTATAATATAGTATCCAAGAAGAATCTGTTCTAAGAGAATTAATTTTGTACTAGCCCACACAAACGTTACTTATTTTCTGAAAAAGCCTGAAATCTAGTCTAAGCAGAAACAAAAATGCCATAACAGCTCAAAGAGTGTGAAAAGGAGAACAGAAAGAAGAAAAAAGCATGTGCTGCCTTCACGGGGTCCTTGTATTTTTACAGCAACATCCAATTAGGAAGTAAATGCAAATTTACTTTTCCAAACAGAATGCACTTAAACCAACACTCAACTCAACTCCCTTAAACATAGTCCAGTTCTATTAACGACTAAACACTTACACTTGTCAGGAACAGCTTTTCTTGTTTGTAGGTAAAATTCTGAACCTAAATTCAGGAATGGTTTCAATGCATTTTCTAACAACTTCTTACTCAGTTGTGGGTGGTATTTTTAATTTTTTCACCACTGAAAACTTCTCATAATAGGTTTGTTCCTTAAATGCAAGTAAAAGCTTGAAAAAACAGAGAATTTATATATATGGTGCACCAAAAAAATCAGATACATTCCAAATGATGTTAGTTCAAGCCACATCAATCCATCTAAACTTCTTAAAACCAGGAGGACTTGGTGGCACTATAAAATTGACTACAATCATAAACCACAAGTACACAGAACTAAAGATAAATCATGCCACCCACCTCCTGCCAAAGAAGTGATAGACTTAAAATCCAGAATGAGAAATGCATTTTTGAACATGGCCAATGTGGGAATTTGTTTTGTCAGGCTACAGTAAGTGCTTATTTTGAGGGACTTAGTTTTTTGGTTTTCTTTTTAATTGTTCAATGGGGAGGTAAGGGGAGATACAGTGGGAGAGAGTTAACAAATTAACTGAAATTTTAAAATTAAAAAAAAAACATCAAATTGACTGCTACTATCTCCCTTCAGTAAACTAATGCTGAAGGTATGAAAGGCAGAAATCATCTGTACTTATAGTTACTATTGCTTATAGAAAATCATCTGCCCATAATTCAAGGTCTAGCTCACAAGGCAGCCTGTGCCACTTTCGGATAGTTTTAATTTTTAGGAAGTTTTTCCTAACATTGACAGTTGAAGAAATCTAACAATAAATAGCATGAGCTGCCTTATAAGACAGGAAGTTTGACTAGATGTCTTCAAGCAAAAATTGGATTATCTGTTTGCTATATTATAGGTAGTGTTCTAATTAAGGTATAGGTTGGACTAGACAACACGGAGATTATTTTTTTCTAGTCTGAGAGCTTTCATTTTAATACCCTGCTACATTATCAGACCAAAATCTTTTGACATAGTTATTGAATAAGTGTAGGGACTCTTATCCTGGGGTCCATTGACAGAGTTTGGAGGTCCATGAACTACAATGAGAAAATACATACAAATATAGGATTATATATATGTATATATAATACATATATGTGTACATATGTATATACAATACATACGTGTGTATACATATATACATATAAATATATTTTTTCACTAACTTCTCACTGCAGCTTTGTTTTACCTTTAATTATAAACATCATTATTCTAAGAAATGATCCATGGGCTTCACCAAACTGCTAAAGGGACCAAAACACACACACACACACACACACACACACACACACACACACACACATACACAAAGGTTAAGAATCCTGGACTTAATGGAAGCATAACAGTTTGGACAATGTATCAGATGCACAGTTAAGTCTGTAGGCAATTCTTTACATCAATGGTATATTCTATCAGCCTTAGACTTGTTATGTTGGCTGTTCCCACAGTTCCAGAGAAACATGAATAGTAGTATGCCTTTGCAAATGCCACAGACACAAAGATGTGCTTGGGGTATTTAAATGAGTAGTTCAAACTTCCCAGGTACCACAGAAATACACACAGGACTCCCTAAGACTAACATGGTCGCATTAACACATCAGGTGGAATAATCATTTAGCTTGTGCTCAAAACACCCCTATCCCCATGCTGCTGTTACAGATTCACTGTAGACAACTTTAAATGTCACCAGCAACCTCCTACTTCTCAGTCCTCTGCAAGTAATATACACACCACCAGTGTGTTATTTGGTTTTCTTAGCTCTGAAATGAGGAAGTTAAGACTTTAAAGTCTCATGGGCTCAAATCTATAACCCAATGCATTGCCCTCTAGTTCATCCCCAGCAATCAAGTTTCTTGCCCCATTATGGTACATTCTCTTCTTCCAGGTGACAACTTTATGTGTCTTTGCCTGTTATCATACATGAGTTGTCATTTCAGCCAGATGGATCCTTCCTTGCACAGACCTGATCATATATTCAACACCATATTCCCTATGTATAATGTCCCCCCACCACCACCATTTTACTTTTCTGAAATTGACCTAGATTGTAAGATCTAGCATGGGTCCATATCTCCAAACCTTCTTCTCTGAATTCTTTGGCCCACAGTGAAAAACTCTGCACTTCTCTACCTCTACAAATACTTGTTAAACAAGTGATGATTTTTCTCTCTTCTCCATCTGCTCTGTCCCTAACTCTAAGGGAAATAAAACCTAGCCAGTGATTGCCAGAGTCAAAACTTAGCAATTTGGAGGACACTCATGGGAATCATAATTTTAGAACCAGAAAAGTCCACAAAGGTCATCAATTCCAACCTCATTTTACAGAAAAGACCCATAAACAACTTGTCCAAGGTTACCTACCTTGTAAAGATTAGAGGCAGTATTCAGCCTCAGATCTTCCTGACTCCATGTCCAACATTCTATCTAAGTCAGCTACTGGTTCCACACTCTGATTAAGAGGGAGTTGGTCAGACAGATTGTTATTCTCCAGAATATCCTGAATCCAAATCCTTCCAGAGTCACTGGGGTCATGAATTTAGAAAAAAAAAAATCTATAGAATAGAGAATGTCTTTAGTTCCTAGTAGTCTCAGATGTATTAGGCCAGGTCAAAGGAGGGCATCTTGGGATCAATATTAAGAGTGTTTGGGGGAGCAATGATACAAATGAGCCTTCTGAAAACCCTCAAGACCAGTCAAATGATCAGTAGATATTTACAGGATGTCTGTCATTTGCCCCTTTCCTGAAGGACTTTACAATCTCACTTAGGATCTACAAGATACATGAAAAAATTACTAACAAAAGATAATATTGTTAAACGTCAAAAAAAGGAGATAAACAATGTGTCAGAGGTTCAGAGGTGACATTACTGTGGGCTAGGAGAGAGGTGAAGATTAAGCCCATTCAGCCAGCCCTACCCCTCCTCCTAATTAATATCTTCAAGGCTGAAGACTCTGTTCAGGAGGTTCTGAGTGTACTTAAGGCCAGCCCTAGGCAAAAATGAACAATAAGTGGTTTGTCTTTTACAAAAGACAATCTAATAATTACTTTGGTTTAAGAGATAATGACAAAAGATAATGAACTGTGAGTACCATGTATTCAGTATAGAATTCCCATTCAAAAATTCAAATGGCTTACTAAAAATTAGAAAAAAAAATGGATCTGATGAGAGATAATTGGGTCCTCAATTAGGAACCCTTTTAATTGGTAACTAATAATTTAAGAGGAAAGTAAGAAAAGTCTGAATTCACTGTAAAGAAACAAAGAGAAATTACAGGTATTGCCTTTTGGGAAAGGCAAGGGGAATAGTGATTAATTTACATATGCATGTTCAACAGGGAGTAAGAAACCAATTAGTCACTTGTTTGTTGTCAACTCCTATAATTTAAAATGTTTGCAAAGTACTTATTGAATTTTACACAGCCCTGTTTTATAGGGTAAGCTTCAAAAGAATAGTTGTTCAAGAAATTCATGCTTTCTTTAAAGAGACTAAGGGGAAAGCTATGAGAAGATATCAAAGCAAGTCTCTTCAACAGGAAATTTAAATATAGTAGGAAAGAATCCAAAGGCAAGCCTATTCTTCTAGTAAAAAATTTCATACACTCTGGATAAATCACAGAGTGATTTATGAAATCAGTTTTGGTTAATTTTAATACAATGTGCACTGTTAACAATACATGGTTTGGTTGACATCTGAATAAATGAACTGCACTACAATGACTTACTCCTCCACCTTCCTGATGTATCCCTATTATTCCTGATCTGACTGAGAAAGAAGGATGAAGGAGATTCAAACATAGCCTGAAAAACAAGCAGACGCTTAGCTTAGCACATTGCAATTTGGTTTTCTTTTAAGTATTTGTCCAGCATCAATGGTCACAAAGATGGACAGGAAAGGAGAAATACAGAGAGTAATTTTGATAGTGAAGTTAGAAGACTAGGTCAGTTTGTAGAACAATGGATTGAGCAGATGAGAGGACCAGACTACTGTTTGTAGAACAATGGATCGAGCAGATGAGAGGACCAGACTACAGGTCAATGCAGCTATGGTCAAAAGCTAAGAAAATGTGTACTGCTGAAAATTCTTTATTACTACCACCAGGGCTAGGTTCTTGAACACAGAACCACTCTTATACTATGATATGAAT
This sequence comes from Potorous gilbertii, assembly GCA_028658325.1. Lineage (NCBI taxonomy): Eukaryota > Metazoa > Chordata > Mammalia > Diprotodontia > Potoroidae > Potorous > Potorous gilbertii. Next base: position 8,547 of record JAQQSK010005039.1, read on the forward strand.
TCAAAAAACATAAAACCATCATTCTTATGAATTCAAAAAATAGAAGATTGTCATTCTTGAAAGTTACCAAAGGGGTCAAGAAAATATAAAAATCTAGCCAAAATAGCAAAAAGACACAGAAGCACTCTCAGCAATTGGGCTCAGATCTAGGCTCTGCCATATGCTAATTATGTGTCAGTCTCCCTGGCCTCTGTTTTCTCAGTTGTAACAGGAAGATAATTTTACTTTTAATATCTACCTTACAGAGTTTTTGTAAAGAAAATATGAATAATCATTAGTTCAACTCGACCTACTTTTTTTGGTTTCTTCACCACTATTATGTGGAGCATATCTCAAACACAGCAGAAAGGAGGGGACATCTAAGAGTGAGATACTATAATACTAGACAACTTGCTTCCCTTGCATAAGTCTAGAGGAATATGAACAAGTTCCATTTTACTAGTTTTGACTTGGAAGCAGCCATGAGCTGTCCAGTTAAAACTGGTCCTGAAAGAGAGGAAGGGAGAAATCCTAGGTACTCTACGGTAGCAGCAAATGCTAGTGGGGCTATCCACTGGAAACTGCAGGTACAACATCAGACAGCAAGTGCTCAGAGGTAGCCTGTTTTATATTGCCAGCAGGTGACACAATTTACATCACTCTCAGGAAGGACTAACACCTAATTTGTCATTGTCTACTATCAAGTCTATGACTAGTATTTCTAAAAGAAACTCTCCCCTTCTTTCTTCACTTCCTTCTACCCCGATGGTGGATCCTCTTCATCATTTCCTCTTCATCATTTCAGAATAAGCCCTTATATCTTCCCTAGCACCATATTCACTGCATTGTACACAGCAGAAAAATGACATTGAATGAATGAATGAGCAGTCTTAACTTGAGGAAGAGAGTGGTAGAATAGAAATTATTGGTCTTTGGTTAGAATCTTTGATAAAGCAATAAACAATTTCCATTCAGAAAAAACTGGGCAGGATAAGAAACCCAAAAGTTCTGAGTGGGGCTTAAGCCTGTTGTAGAAACTATAAATAGGAAGACCCAGATAGGAATTTATTCTAATGAGGCTCCAGAAATAGTTGTGAAATGCGAAAATGTGTATGTATAGTAGGTGAGCTGATCTACAATGCCTTATCATTTGCAAGATACTTGTTAGTGGTTAACTGGATGTCATATCAGGAGTTAATACCTGGTCTAGTGCTGATTAACAGCTCAGCCTGCCAGGGACAGGTGCCATAGAAATATTGGAGGATACAAGATACATCCAACTGAAGATGCAAAAATGTCTTTCTATTGCTGTTCTGAAAATAGTAGAGGAACATAAGATATCACCAAATCTGGAGACTTTTGCTTAGTGACTCCCCTATCACTTCAGAATTAATTTTGTGTGGGGGTGGAGAAGAGCTTGGACATCTCCAAATGGATGTCCCCAATTGTGATGAGACCCTAACAAATAATTTGTCCCCATACCCAGCAGGGAGGGTAAGGCCCAGGGAAAGTTTACACTAAGGACCCAGTAAGCACAGCATACAGATTCATTACACCTCTGACTGAGGTAAATGATCAGTTCAAACATAACAGTCTTCAAAGAGATTTCTACTCACAAGTTTATCAGGCCTATGTATACATGTTTCTCAAATTTATATTCAAGTGTTAACAGGAATGTGTGCACATAGAACTTTGTAAGTTGTTTTTTCTTAAATCAACTCAGTTGTGTTTTTTTCTTTTAAAGCTTCAGACATGATGAAGAGAGGAAGAGAAGTGCTCATGTTTTTATCTGAATGGTTGCCATGCCCACATGCATTTCAGCTCATCATAAAGAACCGTATGTTGACAAAATTCCAGCAGCTTGAGACAAGTTTATTTATCCAATGGACCTAATTCTTCAAAGGTCATCTTTTTCCAAGATTTAAGCAGATCTCTGCTTTGCCTGCTCATTACAGAACTTTAAGGAGGACCAAAAGAAATTTAAAAGGATGTTTGCCAGTTTTAAAAATTCCCACATTTCATCTCATAAATCACTAATCACATGACCTTAATGTCAATATCAAGGGATATTGTCACCAGGCAACATGATTTGCAGCAGTCTCAGAAAGAACTAAGACCTAGTTCATCTACCATCTACTGGTAGGTCCATTGATAGTATTTCTAAAAGAAAAAATATTCATTCTTCTTTAGTTCCTCCTCCCCCCTATGGTGGGCTTTAATTCTCTCCCTGTGACTGCCAGTGGAAAATGATAGGCAAGTCATTAAGCATCCTTCTGCCGCAGGTTCCTTCTTTGCACAATGGTAATTCCATAGCACAGATTACATGCTCTTAGGAAAAAGAACAGGAGCTTCATCTACATTTTTTCCTGAGCCAAATATATTTTGGGCATTCAAAAAAACTACTCTTTATAGCCCCCCTTAGCAATGTTGTGTAGATTAATTAAGGATGGTAACAGCTCTGGGAATAGGGAACATCTTAGGATTCTGAGACAAACAGAGCTTACAGCAATTCTTAATACAGCAAGAATCATGCAAACAGTAAAAGACGGAGATAAGCCAGAAGGTCCTTACACCAAGGGGAAGGTGACTCCTGCCCAGTTGTAAAGACAAGTAGCAACAAAAGCACAAACCAGTATTTCCACATTGACATGACATGCAAGCTCTATTTGTTTTATGGATGTTAGAGAAATAAATTACACACACACCTATATATAACTGAAGGTGTAAAACAAAATACATGACACTGGATAGATAAAAGGATTGTGCTAATCAAACAAAAATGTTTTTCTGAAGGGGTAGCACAAACTAAAAAAGATTATGATGCTCAGCTCAGAAGAATGAAGCCCTACCTGACCTTTCTTACTGATGGCATCATATGATTAATCTGCAAAAAACATGGGTCATGTCACATTGAACAGTGCATGGCCACATTTGCACTAAAGACCCTCAAGGTTTCCAGCATGATAGATGATTACATTGCTGTAACACTAGTTAGAATGCATGATGTCAAAATCCCCCAAGTAAGAATATTTCTTCACCGTATATCACTGATTACAACATAATAAAAATATAATAGATTTCATTCAAATCCACTGCACAATTGGGAGACAGTTTTAAATGTTGTTCATGACAAGGGTGCCTTATTATTTTAGTTACTAGAAGAATACAAATTCACCAGTTTCCTGGTCAATAAAACGGATGATATTAGGAGTCTATAGAAATGCTAAATCTAGCGGCAGAGGCTTCTGAAGGTTTATGTGTAAATAAAGTTAAGGTTCAAAAAAGGAAAGCTGTTCTTTTTTATATTTTTTTCATTTAGAAATATTTATACAAGCCTTTCAACTAAACCCAACAGTAGACAGTTGTAGTATCGTGTTCTTAGAAACTTATCAAATATTAAACACCTCATTTTGCAGAGAAAATAATGCTACATGTGCCAAAAAATGTAAAATAATATTTAAACTAACTTTCCTTTGTTTTTCACTGAAAGAAACTTCATTTTTCTTTGACCCTCCCAATCCATTAAAGAAGTCACCCACCAGTCTTTGTCTTTGAATGATCCACTCTGCCCTGCTTATCTTCATCTTCATTTACATGATGGGGACAAGGGGTGTGGGGAAAGGGGGATAGAACTGGACTAGCTGTCCTCTAAGTTTCCTTCCAGCTTTGTATCTATGATCCAATGATCAGCTTTACTGGAAGTAAACAATAAAATAAACCAAGAATTGAATCAGAATTGAATTACATTTGGGAAATTGTCCAGGATTTTCAAAGATGCTGATGTGAATACTACCACCAAAACCCCTATTTTAATTACAGTGTTCTTCAGGTCATGCTGTATGGTTGTGAATCAATCATGGGTTTTGTTGTTGGGGTTTTTTTTAGTCATGTGCAACTCTTCATGATCCCACTTTGAGGGTTTTCTTGGCAAAGACCCTGGAGTGGTTTACCATTGCCTTCTCCATCTCATTTTACAAATGAGGAACTGAGGCAAGCAGGGTTGAATGAATTGCCCAGGGTCACACATTAGTAAAGTGTCAGAGGCCAGATTTGAATTCATGAAGATGAACTTCCTGATTCCAAGCCCAGTGCTCCATCCAGTGGACTACCTAGTTCTACTCTCCCAGAAAAGTCAAAATTGTAAGTGAGAATAAGGACAATGGACAGTTGACTGCTAGGTGTAAGCTGTTGTTGTTATTTTTGTGTTCGTCCCTCATTCTCAAAGAGAACCATAACATGAAGATGATGACATGACTTGCAATGGATTTGGATTTGAGTGAGGGAGGGCTGTGCAAGGTCACCAACCTCACTTTCTTCTCCTGAGCCATCTGGATCCAGTGTTCTGATATTCATCAGGATGGCTGGAAATGGCCCAGGATGCAATGGGAGACCCTGGCCCTTTCAGACTAAGGTCTTATAACTCACTGAGATACCACATTCAACGAATAGACTTCTTTAAGTAGTTGCTCAAGGGATGGCCCCTTTAATAAAAAAAAAAATCAGACTGGGAGGAGAAGACTCTCAGGGTTCCTGGGTAAAAGAGAAACAATTACTATTTAGTATTTATTATATACTATTATATATGGAGACGAAGATGTAGCTATGGAGAAAAAATTGGAAAAAAAATAATATAAGCTACCAATGATGACTTATTCATGAGAAATGGCATAAAACATATCCTTGAGAAAATGTATTGCCAGAAAGGGAGGTAAGCCAGGCATAGAGGTGTGGGGGGGATGACAAATGGATAGCACAGAATGCTCCACAAAATATTAAAAGAATGCTAAGGAAGTCCTCTGCTCAATGAAGGATTTACAGAAAGACATAACCATAAGTTGTACCCTTACCCTGAGATCTTGGAACCATTTAAGAACCAAAGTAAGTATTGAAAAAGAATGTTGAACTACATAATGCTGTGTGAGATACGCCTCCAAGGAGAAAAAGATCTCACTCTGGAATATATTTCAAGTTCTAGGGGTAGAAAAAAAATGATGACACAAGGAAAGATAGTACTTTTTTATTATGTGTTGTAAACTCCCCAATTAGCCTTGGAATATGCAAATGAAATTAAAACAGCAAAAAAGATTCTTAAAAGCACAATATAAAAGCAATAAATATGAGTCAAATTAAATTATATCTACTTGGTAAGCCTAACAACATTTACAGCCAGCAAAAACAAGTAATTTCATGAATTGAGCTTTTGTGTACACTTCCATTCTAAAAAATGAATTCATTTGTCATTTATTAAAGGCTTTTTTATTGAGAGTAGGCTATATCAGAAGGAGGGGGGATAGCTAATTTGTGAGTTAATTTATATTTTCCTTAGATGTGTAACCAGGAGTGACACACAGACTTTAAAAGGTTTTAAGTACCCCAAGTCTTAACAGATCAAAGAGGTGATTCTACAAACGGTAATGGGTTTGGTTCACCTGGGATGAAAGTTACATATGTTACTTCTAAAATGAAAGTATTGCAGGGAGGGAGGGGGGTAGTGGGGGAAAGATGGGGGAAGATAAAATCTTAATTTTAAGGAAGTGATTGTAAAACACTAAAAAGAAAGAAAGAAAGAAAAAGAAAAAAATAAAATGGAAGTATCCAGTTAATTAATCAATAAACATCTGCTAAGAATCAAGTATTTATCAGGCAAAACAAGCACCAGGAACACACACACACACACACACACACACAAAACTGTAACATATATGCAAAATATAAACAAGTATATATATATATATATACACATATGCATACATATACAACTATATATACAAGATAAATTTTTAATAATCAAAACAAGGAAGTCCCTAAAATCATAGGAGATAAGGAAGGAATTCTGTAGATGTTAGGATTTTAGGTGAGATTTGAAGGAAATCAAGAAATACAGGAGGCAGAAACAAGGAAGGAGAACATTCCAGACATGGGATACAAACCAGTGAAAATTCCCAGAATTAGGAGATGACGTGCCTTTTGCAAGGAAGATCAGAGTTTAGTGACACTAGATTATAGAGTATGTGATGGATGTAAAGTGTAAGAAGAAGGGAAGGGCATACATAAATAGGATCAAGTTATGAATGGCTTTAAATGCCTAACAGAGGATTTATATTTTCAGTCTTGGTGGTGATAGGACAACACCAGAGTTTATTAAATGTTTATGTTGTGGGATGGGGAAAGAGAATGACATTGATATCTGCACTTTAGAAAGATTAATTGGACATCTGAATGGAAAATGGACTGGAATGGTGAGAGACTTGTGGCAAGGAGACCAATCAGAAGGCTTCAATTTTCTGTTCTAAAAATCTATGATACAGCACAATTTCTTATTTAAGTAGCGATTGACATTGATAATAAAGTCTAGACTGATGTAGAACCATAATTAATGGATTTTCTTTAATTCTTAAGCGAGTTCAAAAAGGCAATTGAATGATTCTTTTGAGCACATAAACTTCCTTGTCTTCAGTTGTTATTTTATCTCTAAAATATGAAAATAGAACTAGATTGTCTCTAAGATCTTTTCTTGGTCAAGAACAAATAAATAAAATCTCTCTCTCTCTCTCTCTCTCTCTCTCTCTCTCTCTCTCACACACACACACACACACACACACACACACACACACACACACTGAGATCAGTGAACTTTGTCAATAGAATCCTTCCTTTGGACCTTCTTCCACAGTTTTTTCCCCTTTAACAAGTCTTCTCTTACAAATTGGATCTCTGCTATTAAGATTTTTCTGACAGAAGAGATGGATTTACTGCAAGACTTCTTTAGGCAAACTAAAATTGTCTCAAGGAAGATCCAGTGTAACAAGATGTTGCTAATCAAAGTCTATGGTAAGGGAAATATATATTATATATGAAAGACATCATCTTCTAATGAACTCCCATCTTGAAAAATGTATATTAAATCTAGAAAGGCAATCAAAGTTTAAAATATTTCAGATAAAGTGGATATTTGTTTACTCTTATTTAGCTTTCATTGACTTTATCTCTTAAAGTCTGGGGTATTTAAAACCTTTTAAAGTCTATGAGTCACTCCTGGTTACACATCTAAGGAAAATATAAATTAACTCACAAATTAGCTGTCCCCCTCCTCCTTCTGATATAGCCTACCCTTAGCATTCAATCATAAATGAGTATTCTACATAAATCTTATTAATGTATTCCCAAAGTATGCTACATGGGGTCTACCCAGAATGCTCCAATCCTTCCTTTCTTTCTAATAAAGATATCTGTAAAGTAAATAGACTGGTAAGTGGTTATGCCTTGCTCCTACCTGATAAACTTGTCTTTTTCAATCATTCATTTCTTTGGTCATCTGCTTTATTATAGTTCTTTTTCATTGTTTCTTATTTATATTAGACTATTCATGCCCACCATGCCCCTTCTCAGCTATCTTCTGGGTAATATTAATGTTTAATTCTGCAGAGACTATAGTATTCCATGGTTCATAGTCATAACACAACAATAGACATTAAAAATACAGGTTTTTGTTTCTGGGGAAAGTTTAGGGTCATTAAAGGATCTCTGACATTTGCCGAAGGCAAACCAGTATGCTCTTTTTTTCCTGTTTGATTCTGGGTCCAATTTACTGCCTATTATACCATCTGACACTGATGGACAAGCTTTATAGGTTGTTCATCTAACTGAATGTCACAATCTGGATAATAAGTATTGGATATCCACTTGGTTTTTCCTATGAGGAGGATTAGATCAAATTTTGAGGGAGGATCAGTAAAGGTCTCTTCTAGAAGTCTTTTAAATGTCCTGGTGAGATATTCTAGAACCTGTCTTAAGTCATTCATAAACAGGATCATCTAGAGAACCTCACTATCCATAGGAAATCCCTAATGCCTTAACTTGGATTCTCAGCTAATCAACTACTTGGCAATAGTGAACATGTTTGGCGAACATATATTTCCCTGTTTTAATCTTTTTCTGGTATTAATAATCAGAAAGTTAAAATGATATATTATTTTCTTTGCTATATATTCCAAAAATTTTAAATAATTTTGATTTATCTACACTATTTATACATATATAGAATTTAAGGTATTATTCTGCTCTACTAAATAAAATTCTTTAACAATCAACAAACGATGAGATTTTGTATTCTTTGTCTCTTTCAGCCAACTCTGTGGTGGTAAAAATGTGATACTTGGTGGAATATTAATTTTGAAAACCCACCTGTTTTCCTACTAATACCCTCCCTTGAGGACACTCTTAATATGTGAATGCATCATTCTCCTGAATTTTTCTCCAAGTGGGACAGTAAACTTTTAGATTTGCAATTGTGGATGTTCTTTTAGTCACCATTTTTCTATGTGAATTTTTTTTCCAAATCTTTTGCTATGTCTTTGGAAACTTTTTCTCTTTTAGACACCGTATGCATTGATCCCTGAATGATCTCATAATAGTAAGCTCTACTACAGTTCTCCTTCATGTTCATCTGGTCCAGCTCAGGTGTTCTTCCTATCTTTATGTTCTGTAGTATCATTTTTACTTCCTTAAGAAGTACATCTGGGACTGTAATCTTAGAGTCTAAGTTTGGTACCTGATTATATATGATTAGGCAATGGGGAATGATGAAGAGTATAGAGCTGAGGATGACTTCCAGGTTGCAGACCTGTATAACTAGAAGGATCATGATGCCTTCATTAGTAACAGGAAAGTTTGGAAAAGACACAAGGCTTTAAGGAAAATAATATGAAAATGACAGTCTTGGGACAGTTGGAGAAGGAAAAGGAATCAACAAAGGAAACCAAACAGATTTGGTCAGAGATATAGGAAAATAGGTGTGTTATAGAGGTCTTCTTGCCTTCATGGAGGTCATCTTTTAAAAGAACATACTGATTATATACACAATAATTCTAATAAAAATGAAATGTAAGTAAATATGAGATAAAACATAATATATGAAGTTCAAAAAAAGAATAATCCTTCACCATTAGAGCAAAGAAAAATAGCATTTGAATTAGAACTTAAAGGATGAGTAGAGATGAGCAAGGGAAGGAGAAAAATTCAAGGCTTGAGAACAAGACGAGTAAAGGTTAATAGATAGTATAGGGTTGGATTTGCTCAAGGAATATAAAAAGTTCCTTGAAAGGATGGAAGAGATAGCTCAGAGAGAAAGTAAATAAAGAAGAAGATTCCTTACCTACTCCAGAAGATTAGAGATGGAAGATTGTGATGAAGGAAGGCTCGCTGGACCTTTATTTCTTTCTTCATCACAATCACATAGTTAGGGCAATATAATCAACATTCATAAAATGTGAGGTTGGAACTTCTCAGGAAGCAAGGATTTCTTATGCTCCAAGAAATGATCATGCAAATCCAAGGATGCTGCCAGGAGATGAAGGATTCCTTATGCAAGAAAAAGAGACCAATAACACTACTTGGTGGCTTTCTGATGAGGGGCACTCAGGCAAGTATGGGTCAACCTGATGTGAATAATAGAGGTATTTGCTATATTTCTAGAGGATTCATTCAGAATGGAATGGAAGAGCTTCCAAAAATTTGAACTTGAACCTGACAAAGACTCCCATGCATGATTATTCACATGGGGGATAATGATACCACTAGAAGAAGCATCAAGTATTTCTATGAATTTGGAGTCTAAAGCGAGAGAGAGAGAGAGAGAGAGAGAGAGAGAGAGAGAGAGAGAGAGAGAGAGAGAGAGAAAGGGAGGGAGAGAAAGGGAGGGAGAGAGAGAAATGGAGGGAGAGAGAGAGAGGGAGGGAGAAAAAGAAAGGAAGGAAGGAAAGAAGGAAAGAAGGAAGGAAGAGAAAGAAAGAAAGGGAGATCTTAGAGAAACAAGGATCATTTACCACTACATTAATAAAAGGCAAGAAAATAAAGACTTGGAAAGTACATATTTGGTTAAGAAGTTGGTGTGATAGGATGAGATTTAGATTTTTGCACTACAGTTTAAAATATAGGAATAATGGATTCTCATTCCAAGAACAGAATACATCTGTTGTGGAACAGTAAAAATATATTTGCTTGGAGTCTTATAAAACTATATAATAGGAAAATGGAGAGGGCAGAAAATTAAAAAAAAAAAACTTCCCACTCATCTACCAAGATAGATACCACTGAGAGGGTAGCATACATAGTAGAACAAAGATAGTATCCATATTGAGAGCCTGACATTATCATAATGACAGTGGTCAATATTTATGTATCTTTGACTCTGTGCCAGGCATAGTGCTAACCATTTTACAGTGATTATCTAATTTGATCCTCACAACAACCATGAGAGGTACATGGCATTACTATCCCCATTGTACAGATGAAGAACCTAAGGCAAATAGGGATTGACTCGCCACTAAAGGGTCATACTGTTAGTAAGTGCCCAAGATCGCATTTGAACTCTTCTTAACTCTAAACCCAGCACTCTATCCATTATACCCCCTAGCTGATCCAACAGACAATATTACAGAAGAGCCAGCAATAAAATCCATGGTCACAAATGTCAACATCACAAATTTATGAATAGGTAATAAACAAAATGAACTCAACATTCTAGTGCACAGAGGCAGATTTGATGTCATAGGCATAACCAAGACTTGGTAGATATAAATGATGACTAGTATATGACTATGAAAGGGTATGCCCTCATTCTTAGTAAAAGTAAAAGATCCCATAAAGGGATGGTTGAGTAATACTAGACAAAGTGTTCCAAAAAGTGTTATGCTACTAAATCTTAAAATTGCACTAAGATTTTTGAGACATCCTGTAATTAAGAGGACATATTTATATGAGGAAACCTAGAAACAAAAGAGGGAAAACAGAATGGAAAACATTTGGCTAAGAATCAGTAGAGAGAGAAACAAAAGTAATATTTCCCTGGAAATATTCTGTATAGACCATCTGTACAGAAGAAAGAAATAGATGAGGAACCCAAAAAACAGATCACAAGATTGGCATAGAGTAATGATACAGTATTGAACTATCCCTGGTGTGTGTGTGTGTGTGTGTGTGTGTGTGTGTGTGTGTGTGTGTGTGTGTGAAAAGTAGAGGAGTTAATAAATTCTTTTGTGTTCATCCTTCATTACCGAAGAAGACCATGCCATCAGAGATATGATGACATGAGTTGCACTTGACTTTATTTTGAGTGAAAAAATAGTTTCATTCTTCAAATGGAAGAGGAAATGACAGGAAACTGCTCATCCGTACCTGACTCTTGTCCATGGGGCCAGTTTAGAAGAGGTAGCCTTGATCAGTAGGAGTTAGCATGGCTTCATCAAGAAGAAGGCATAGCAAGCTCATCTCACTTCCTTTTTAAATGTGGTTCCTGGATTGGACAGTAATGAAAATACCTGGACATGATCTTTGTATCCCCAATATATTATACATGGTAGGCACCTTATATGTGCTAAATGTTTCCTGAATGAATGGATATATAATCTGGAAGGCATCCTGATGTGGGCAACCAGAACAATGAGGAGACTAGAAACCATGCCATGGATGAAATCAAATCAATTCTACAAACATATATTAAGTTTCTATTATGTGCAATGAACTAACTGGAGATTCAGACAAAAACAAAATCATTCTTGTCTTCCAGAAGCTAATACCCTACTGGGAAGAATTCAATACATGCAAAGATAAATGGTCTGAAAAACAGGAGAATTGGCCCAGAATTGGGAGCCATCTGAAGGGTTGTCATGTGCAGTCTGAAGGGATTAGACTTGTTCTCTACTGCCACTGAGGAGCTTCCGAGGGGCCATTTGGCTTGACCCAAGGAAAAATTTCTTAACCTTCTCAGCTTCCTAAAATGATACGGGCTGCCTTGGGG
>JAQQSK010005040.1:0-23649 GCA_028658325.1 Potorous gilbertii
ACACACACCAGACAGACACCCCACACACCACAGACACACACCACACACAGACACACCACATATACACACCTACACACCATATACACACGGACACACACCACACAGACATACAGACACGGATACACACACACACCACACATAGACACCCCACACACACAGACACCCCCCCAAGAGACAGACACCACATATACACACACACGGGCACACACCACACACACACACACACACCAGACATAGACACCCACATACACACACCACAGACATACAGATACACCACACACACAGACACCCCCCCAAGAGACAGACACCACATATACACACACACACGGACACACACACACCAGACACACGGACACACACCACACAGACATACAGACACGGACCCCCCCCCACACACACACAACGTTATTAGTCATATACATTAAACATTAAGACTTTTCCCCCAATTTTTCTAAAAACCCGTCATTTTCTACAGCAGCCTAAGCCCCCCTTGGGGCAGATTTCCCTCTTGGCATTTGGGGCGCAGCCTGGCCCCAGTGAGAACCCACATTCGTAAGACATCTCAGTGTGAGGGCTGCCCTGCCAAACCCCAGGGTCTGGGCTCGCCCTCGGGGGCGGGGGGCAGGCAGGACTGGCACTGAATGGGTCAGTCCGAGTTTCCACCCCTGCTGAGGGCATCCCTTGGCTTCACGCGGTAGAGACAGGGAGAGCGTGGGCCGGATTTCCTGACCCCAGTCCCCACAGTTTAGAGTCCAGCGCCCAGTCCGGGGTGGCCAGAGGAGGGGGCTGCGCGCTCCTTTCTGTGGGGGGAGCTCCCTCTTAAAAATGACTGAAGGGAGAGCTTTCTGGGCAGGAAAGGGCCAAGGGGCTAAGGATGAGGGGTGAGCGGGGGTGAGGTAGAAACAGGTTGAGGACGATTGGGCTCCCCCTGATTCTGGGCCCCTTGGCTTGGGCAAGGGCATGGGCAGAGCAGGGCTCTTGGAAGGCTATCGTGAGAGCTGTGTGAAGGAGGAGTTAGCCAGGGGAATGACCGCAACCAGGGAGACCAGTTAGGGAGATGCTGCCGCAGTCCAGACAGGTTTGATGACGAAACATCCCTAAGAAAATCTATTTTATAAAAAGGGAAATCAGATTAGAAAAGGGCATAGATCATAGCGAATCCGTGGAGTCTGGAGACTTGGTGACCTTGAGAGGGTCACCGCCCTTCTGACCAAGGTCAAGATGGTGGCACTCACCAGTCATAGTTGGGGGTACAGGATGGATCTGTTATCTCAGTGGTACTGAGACACAAGGATGGTACAATGCTAGCAGCGTTGGTTGGTACCTTCTCTGCCAATGAGAGTCTTAGAGGGTTGTCTAGAGCACTGAGATTCACACAACCAGCGGGGGACTGAGATATAAGCCTTGGACCCAGGGCTTATGGTTTTCAATGGCCAGTTCTATAGCCACTGGGCCAGGTTGGAATGCTTAAAGTAATAGCTAAGTCTTATGACTTAAAGACAGAATTCTTCCCCTGTTGGGGGTTAAAAAACAAAACAAACCCAACTCAGGACCAACTTTAATTTGACTATACCGTTCCCTCTAGATGTCATCCTTTTTTTCTTGCCAAAAGGCAGCCTACTGATTCACTCACCTTCTTCATTCCTCTCCTTTGTTACCTAGCTATGTATGTGGCCTTTGCCCTTACTAGTGAAACTCATCTTGCTAAGGTTATCAATAACTTCCTTATCACCAAACTCGGTGGCTACTTCTTTGTCATTCTTTCACACTGCATGTGGTCTGACTTGTCATCCACAGACTTCCATGATGTTATGTAGCCTGTCTCTCCTTCCACCTCTTTGGTTGGTTTCTCTTCCTTCATCCAAATTCCCCCGCCTCCCCCATAAATGTGACCATTTGACAAGGTTCATTCCTTACCCCTCCTTTTCCTGCTCTTTTTGTACATTTTCTTCCTTGAAGATGACAAATACTTCAAGTATCCTCTTTCTAAAGATCACTACACCAAACCCACCATCTTTTAGTCCTGGCCTTTCTACTAAGCTCTAGTAAGAGGCTTGGGCAGCTAGGTGGTGCAGTGGATAGAGCACCAGTGCAAGAGTCAGGAGGACCTGAGTACAAATCTCACCTCAGACAACTTGACACTCACTAGCTGGGTGACCTGGGCAAGTCACTTAACCCCAAATGCCTCATTCTGGGTCATCTCCAGTCATCCTGAGGAATATCTGCTCATTGGATTCAGATGGCTCTGAAGGAGAAGTGAGGCTGGTGACCTGCACAGCCCTCTCTCACTCAAAACAAAGTCAAGTGCAAGTCATGTCATCATTTCTCTGTTGGCATGGTCTTCTTCAGCAACAAAGGACACACACACTCACACACACACAGTAAGAAGCTTGCCAACTACCATTCCAAAGGCTGTCTAAAACCAGATATTCCTCCCCAAACTCTGAGCAGTCCTCATTGTGCTAATTGCATTGTCATCCTTTCTGTCTCTCATACTTGAAATCTCTAAGAACATTTCTGAGTCCTTCTCTCTTAACTCTTGATATCCAATTAATCACCAGGATCTGTTCTCCCTTCAAAATAGCTCTTGAATTTGTCCCTTTTATATTGTCTCTAAGTTCAGACCCTTATCATCACCACACCTAGAAGAATATAATTTTTCTTTTTCTCTATCCCTCCCTCTTTCTACCCCATTCCTCTCCTTTCTCTCTTTTTCCCTCCCTTCACTTCCCTTTTTCCCAGTTCTCTCTCTCCTCCCCTTTCCCTCCTCTATCTCTCCCCCTTTTCCTCGCCTTTCTTTCTCTATATGGCGTGTGCGTGCGCGCGTGCGTGCGTGCATTACAGACAAGGACAAACACAGAGAGAGGAGAGGGAAGAAGACAGAGACAGACTCCCAATTCCTCCCACTAACAGCCCTCCATCTCTATACAATGCTGCCTTGACCACTTTATTCCCCTGGCTTCAGAAGCTTCTACTTTTCAGTGTCAAGCTCACACAAGGCTCCATGTTTTGGGTGGGACATAAACTGGAGACTTAAGAAAAGAACTAGGATGACAACAGCTCTTGAGTGCACGGTTAAAGAAACTGAAGTTTGGACAGATTAGGCAAGATGAGGGGAAGGACAAACAACAAGACAGTTATCTTCTAGCATAGGAAGGGCTGTCATATGGAAAAGGAATTACACTTGTTTTGCTTGGCCTCCAATGGCAGAAGAGATGTAAAGAAAAACTTTCTAACAATGAGAGCTATCCAAAAATGGGATGGCCTTACTCTGGGGGTGGTGCTGGATTCTTTGTCAGACACTGGGTGGACTAGATGCCAAAAATCCATTCCAACCTAAATCCTGTGACTATCATTACATAAAATAGAAAATTACTCACTGTTTCAATAGACAGACATGTCTGTATTAAGTTAGAGAGTCTGTTTAATACCGCATTCTCCACTTCTTTAAATTTAGGCCATTATTCATGATCAAAAGATTGGCTGGGTTTTTTATATGTGAAAGAATCAAACCTAAACATTTTGAAAAGGGAAATAAATGGAAGTTTAAAATCGCTTAGCTCTGATAAGTGATGACAAGTTCAAATCATACCTAAAATCCAGGTGCCATGGCAATCATAGGCAGAGTCATTCTCTGAAGAAATAGTTTGTCTTAGAGACTAGAAAAAGACTTTCATAAATAACAATGATAAAAAGGAGGTCCCAGGTATAACAACATGAATATCTGGCCTTTGAAAAGTTTAACCTTGAACTTCCCAAAACATAGAAACTTAAATTTCTACAACCAATTTCAAGTGCCTTATTTTGTGAACTTTGAGCTGCGTTTGTTTTTTGTTTCAGCTGCTTGCTGAACATGTGCCCTTTTTTGCTCTAGTGGGGAACAGCACATTACATGTTGATTTTTCCTTTGAAATCCTTTTTGAATTCATCTTTCCCATTCCCTTCTGTCCCAACTATACTTCAGGCCCTTATCACCATTCAAAACATGAATCCCTTCCCAGGTACCTAACCTAGAGTTTAGCAACCGACTGACTGGCCCCTCTGAAGGTAGAAAAGTTGGTCAATGGTCAGCCAATAAATACGTATTAAGCCCTTATTATGTACCAGGCACTCTGCTATGTACTAAGAAAGGGAAAAAAACAGTTCCTGATCTCAAGGAGCTCACAGTCTATCAACATGCAAACAACTTTGTACGTGATGAACTGGAGATATCAACAGAGAGAAGGCATTAGTATTGGGGGACTGAGAAAGATTTCCTGTAGAGGGTTGGAAAATTTCACTGTCTTAAAGGAAGTCAAAGAATCCATGAGGCAGAGATGAGGAGGGAGAGAAATCCAGGGACAGTCAGTGAAAATGCTCATGTCCAGATGAACAACAGTTTGAAGGGTACCTGGGAAGGTTGAGGGAGCAAAGATGTAAGACTGCAAAGGTTGGGGTGGGAGTAAAAGGGGAAAACCAGAAGACTTTATAATTGATCTTGGAGGTGACAGAAAGCCACCGGAATCTACTGAGGGGGAAGGGGAAGATGACAGTTTTTTTCCTTTTCTTGCTTTTTTTTAAATCTCCTTCCTTCCATCTTTCTTTCTCTTTATTTTCATTCTCTCACTTTCTCCTTTTCTTTCTTCCTTCCTTCCTTCCTCCCTCCCCATCACAGTAAAACACATCAGAGTTTACAAGTTGCTAACACACCTTTTAAGAGCTTAGGGTCTTAATGCCATAATGTCATGATGGGTATCAGAGTAGGAATTTAGTGTAAGTAGAGGAAAAAATTTTTTAAAAATTTTGAAAACTCACTTTTAATTAAAAGATTTTATATGATAGGAAAATAAGACATATAGGATGTTAACTAGCCATGTTTTCTCAGATACCTCCTTTTGATATTAATAAAATCTGAGGTTATATCCTCAGTCCAATCTGGCTGCTTTTCCCATCTTTGTTCTCCTTAGTGACATTCTACCTCTCTTGAGTTCAGTAGAACCTGAGTTCAAATCTAGCCTGAGACACTTACTAGCTATGTGACCCTGGGCAAGTCACTTAACCCTGTTTGCCTCAATTTCCTCAAATGAGCTCGAGAAGGAAATAGCAAACTGGTGCATTTGCCAAGAAAACTTCAAATGGGATCACAAGATCCAACAACCAATGCACAAAAAACAAAAACAAATGGAGAGCATAGTCAACGAGGGAACAAGCGGCCTTCCAAAAATCAAAATTCCCCTTCTTTCCTCTCTTAAACTAAATGAAAGAAGCAAAAGAATAACAGATTCCCATTGTACTTATTTTCTGTTGACTATGAGTGTTTGTACCAGTAAAGCAAAAAGCCTGTCTTACAGGATTTTTAATAGGTAAATCTCCAGCCACGCTTCAAGATCATTTGGTATTCTTTAGAAGATGTAAGAACACAAATAACCTCATTCAATGATTCTTTGATAATTAACACTGGGCAAAGTACAGAACAGGGTATGCAAGATGGAGGTACTGGCCATTGGGACTGAGGACATCAGGTGCAGAATCCAGGGGACACTGTGCTCCAAGACACTCCCGAGTCTCCTGGAAGAGATCTGTAATTACTCAAATGAGTTTGGCCTATATAGAAAGCCCTAATGGATGAAGAATGTGAACTGCCCAGATTTCAAAATGCACTTGGACTGGAAATATATAAAGCTTGTCCAACAGTATGTCTATCTGAGACAGACAGGGCGGATGGACAGTGAAATGTCTAAGGTGAAAAGGAGATCATGGTTGATTGATTTTGGGAAATGGTAGAGATCTCTTTACTTACGCAAAGGAAATGAAAGCAAAGACCCATCTTGTCAATACTAACATTTTGGTGGTATTTTTACATACAAGGCAAGTCTGACATACCACTATCCCCTGAGAATTAAAAATGAGTATCACACAAAGGAAAATGGGGATGGACAAAGAAAAAATGTGCAGGCTGAAACAAATAACCAATGAGGAACTCCAAAGATGAGTACATCATCAAAGAAAGAAAGAGAAGACAGGCTGGCCACATGGTCAGGACGGTGGATGACAGTACTGGCACCCACGAGATGTTGGAAGTAAGGAAGGTCTTCATTTGTCTCACTGGGTGGACCTCTGGGGTGGACTTTTGGGACGAGAGTGTTGCCAGCATGGCCAGGTTAGGATCTACCTTGCTAGAAGAAATTAATGAATTGATGATATTGATGAGAACCATGAGTATTTGGTTATTTTTCTTGGAATGTGCTATTATGTAAGCAATGATACTATTACACCTGTGAGTTGTATAACTGACAAATGACAAATTTATTCAAAAAGAGGATACCTAGATGATGTCTATTCACTTCTCACTTTACTTCTTTGGGACTTCAGACTTTTCCACAGTACCCCTGAGTACATCTCTCCACATGCCCCTTTCAGCTTCCCTAAACTCCCTAAAGGCTGAGACAGTCTTTTCTTTTTCATATTTATCTCTAGTACTTAGCACTGTGCCTGGCACTTGCTAGATGCTTAATAAATATTGATTAAGTACTTAGCTGAATTTGATCAATCAACTCCTTTAACTTCCTGTGAGAATACTGTTTAAAAAAAAATTAATTCATTTATTTTTAGTTTCCAACATTCACTTCCATAACATTTTGAGTTTCAAATTTTCTCCCCATCTCTTCCCTCCCCCTCCCCCAAGACAGTATACAATTTGATATAGGCTCTAACATATATATTCATATTAAACCTATTTTCACATTAGTCATGTTACAAAAAAAAAATTAGAACCAATGGGAGAAAGAAGAAACAACAAAAAAAGAAAGTAAATAATATGCTTTGATCTGCATTCAAACTCCATAGTTCTTTTTCTGGATATGGACAGCATTTTCCACCATAAGTCTTTTGGAATTATCTTAGATCCTTGCCATATCTGAATACTCTGAACACTGGATCAAAACAAACATATTGAGAGAATGCAATAGTTCAATGAACTGTGATATAATTATGAGAAACTGAACCAAGGGTAATAAGAAAGAGAAAAAAATAATCTTAAAAAAATGATTGAATCAGGATCTTAATAATGAATAGGTGAAGGAATGTGACCAATGGGTTTTCCGTTTTTTTAAAGAAAAAAAAATCTAGTGGCTTGGTAATTATATCTATTTAGGATATCAGAAAATCCTTTAGAGTAACAGAAGCCAAAAAGTAATCTAATATTTTGAACCAAAGAAGAACCAAGTAGATGAATCAACAGACAATTAATTCATTTAGTTTGTGAACTCTGCAAAAGCAAGAGTCACTATTTTTCATGTATATCTGCATCTTTCAGAGATCCCCTAAAAGGCTGCCGTGCCAGGTACATAGCTAGAGGCACTCTAATTTGGGATGGCTGGCTGATTAAAGTACAATAATAATTTTATTCATAGAAGAAATTGTACTAAGAAACAATTTTTCAAAATTATCTATTACCATTTTGGTAAATACATAACCTTGAGAAGTGTTACTATTTTGGCCTGTTGGACATTTTGAACTGGACGTCTTGTAGGCATTTCCAACTCAACGTTGCCAAAATAGAACTCATTATCTTTTCTGTACTTCTTTATTTCCATCAAGGGTATCACCATCTTTCCAGTCACCCAGATTCACAACCTTGGTAATATCCTTGACTACTTATTTCCCCACCCCCACAACACCCCCCCCCCAACAAACTTCAATGGTTCTGTATTGCCTCTAGGATAAAATATAAATATTTGGCATTTAAAGCTGGCCCCATCCCACCCTTATTATATATTAACTCTCCTCCATTCATTTTTCATGCCTGTGACCTTCTAGCCCTCCTTACACTCAACATTCCATTTCCTATTGTTATAACTTCCAATTCCCCCCTCCTCCCCCCCCACAGTGCCCTCCCTTCTCACTTCTACTTCTAGGAATTCCAAGTTTCTCCCAAAATTCAGATCAAATGCCAAAAAACTCTCATAGGCTCTCCTACTGCTCCCACTCTCCGGGTTCCCACCCCGTACACTTTTACCTACCTACAGTGTGTTCTGTACATTCCTAAGTACCTTGGAAAGTAAGCGCCTTGACGGTGCTTTTATTTTTATTTTTGCATTTTCAGCCTAGGCTTACGAAATAAATATTTGTTGACTGACTCATTGATTCAATAACTGAAAGCTACATAGAGAATTTAAAATCAGAAGTATACATATCAAGGGTTATTTTTTTCCTGTTTTTATTTTTTTAAGTTAAGGGGGTTGGTTGTGCTACTTATTCTGGTCTAAGTAAGCACGTAAGTACACAAATAACTTGGTATTGAAGGGAGTGGTAATAAAGTTTGAACAAATAAATGTTCAAAGGTCAATCCAATCTACAAGCAAACCACCAATTTCTTCTCATTTTTCCTTCCTTTACTGCCACTCCCACTCAAGTATAACTTTTAGAGGCCCTTCCACAAACATATTAAGTATTTCCTGCATTCTATTTCTATACTAGAGAGTACGGAGTTTTGGTGGAGGAGAAGGTAGACTGGAACATTACAGATTTATTAAATAAGAGTTAATATCAGCTCTGGGCATGTAGGTGTCTCAGTGGATAGAGCACCAGGCCTAGGGTTAGGAACACTCATCTTTATTGAGTTGAAAACTTGCCTCAGACATTTAATAGACGTGTGACATTGGACACAACCCTACTTGCCTCAGCTTCCACATCTGTAAAGTGAGTTGGAGAGGGAAATGGCAAACCACTCCAGTGTCTTTGGCAAGAAAAATCCTAAATGGTGATGGGTCAACAAAGAGTTGGATGGGACAGAACAAAAATTAAAAAAAAAAAATCAGCTTTTCTATCCACTGATCCTAAGACACCCTAAAGTTCTTCAGGGCTAGGTATGTTTCTTTTTTCCTTCTAGTCCATTCTGAAGGTTTTGATGGAAGAGAGGAGCAGGATTCCCCAATCTAACAGTCTTAAACATTTCTCAAAACCATTCCCTTCCATCCATTATGGGGCACCACTCTGATTCAGGTCCTAATCACCTCTTACCTGGATTATTTTCATCACCTCCTAAATGGTCTCTCTCTTCATAAAACTACTAAAATAATCTTCCAAAGCACAGATCTGACCATGTTGCTTCCCAGCTCAGAAAGCTTCAATGCATTTTACTGCAGAGGCAGGAAGGATTCAAACTCAAGGTATTCAAGCCTCAGCTTGGCATGAAAGTCTGCCACAATCTGTCTCTTGCCTACTCTTCCAGACATAGTTCACGTTCCTCTTCCTTACAAACTCTACTTTCCAACCAATTTGGTCTGTTTTTCTGTTCCTTGAACTTGAAGACGTGCTACCTCCCATCTTCCGTCCCTTTGTGTACGGGCTGTTATCCTCCAAGTCTGAAAACCTCATCACCATCATCAACCATCGAAGGCAGCATTCAGATATGGCACTTGAAGGTTTTCAAAGTGTTTTATATATGTCGACTCATATGATTCTCACAACAACCCTGTGAGGGAGGTGCTATTATTAACCCCACTTTTCAGATGAGAAAAACTGAGGGTAAGAGCAGTTAAGTGACTTGCGCAGGATCACACATCTAGTAAACGTCTGAGGCTATGTTTGAACTCAGGTTTTCCTGAGTCCAAGACCAGTTCTATCACTGTGCCACCTAGCTGCTTAAATGTAATATAATAAATCATATGTAGTGTTTACATATCACATATAAATATAACATTCAAATTAAGTAAATATAAAATAAAATATAATATGCAATATATTGTATAATTTGCATATATGACATGTTATATAATATATAATCAATTATAACATGAATATATTTTAAGTTAAGTAATTTTTATATACTACAAAATAATATTAAATTTAAATACATATTTATTTGTTTATATATTGTATCCCTTAGTAATAAACATGTAAGCTACAACCTGTATCTCTAGCACTTGTCATAGTACCTGGCACAAAGCAGGCACTTAATAAATGCTAACTGATTAACTGGTTTTCATTATTTTTTTAAAAATCCTCTGCATCTAAGACAGTGCCTTGCAAAGACAGTTCAATATCTACTTTTTGAACTGAATTACATTCATATCAGTTCAAAAACTCTTCTTTCCCTTTTAAATCAAAAGGTGGATTATTATATTTCCTTCTTCTTGAGACACAAGCCTCTCCCAAATTCCAAGTCATGATCAAACTCATTACAATTGCATTTAAAGGCCTAACTAACTCTAGCTATTTATTGGTCTTATTCCACCTAGGTTTTTATCTAGTAAACTATGTATTTCTTCACACTTTTCTTCATTCTCTTTTAACAGAAGCAGTATGTTCCAGAAATGGAAGAGAATGATAAGAGAAAGGAAGATAGAATATTAAACAATGATTAATGTGGAAAATTTACCAGAATATTTAAAAGTGTTTTTTTGTACCAAAGTTAAGGATCAAAAAATAGTCACTTTTTAAAAAAAGTATCAAGAAAGAAGAAAACGTCACACATAGCAAACATTGGATGTGATCAGTTATATTCTTCAAGCCTATATTCATGAAACATGGAAAACAGTAACAACAGAAGACAGGTCAATGTGGACACCTATATTGCAAGACAAAGTAAAATAGCTGGTAATAGCACACTAGTCTGGGAAATGAGAAAAAATTCAAAGCTGGGGGTGGGGGTTGGTAGTCATGTAGGGTTTAATTTTTAAAAGGCTCTATGTGAAAGCTTATCCAGGAAAGGAATTATGTCCCTCAGATGTATACATGCTGTCAAGTCATACATAGCCTGTCCATTCATTGTGGGTGCACAAATACCTTTATGAAACTCATAAAATGATGGGGGAGTCAGTTGTATTACAAAATACCTAAATATGTGCATATCCAAATTTATAAGATAGATAAATGTGGGGGGGAGAGTTTAAGGAGGAAAAATAATAAGTTCCCTTTTAGACTTATTGAATTTAAGATGTATACTGGATATCCAATTTGAAACCTTTGAAAGGCAGGCTGAGATGTGAGACTGAAGGTCAGCAGAGAGTTTGAGACAGAACAGGCAGATTTGAGAATCGTCTGCATAGAGATGGAGCTGATGAGATCACCAAATGAAATAAGGTAGAGGGAG
Organism: Potorous gilbertii; assembly: GCA_028658325.1. Classification (NCBI taxonomy): domain Eukaryota; kingdom Metazoa; phylum Chordata; class Mammalia; order Diprotodontia; family Potoroidae; genus Potorous; species Potorous gilbertii. The sequence continues at coordinate 11,075 of JAQQSK010005040.1, forward strand.
AAGAGAAGAAGGGCCCAGAACAGAGCCCTGAGGGACAACTATGTATTAGAAGACATGATCTGGAAGAGGATCCGGCTAAGATGACTGAGGAGTGGTTACACAGGTAGGAAGAAAAAGGGAGACTGATGTCCCTAAAACCTGAAGAGAAAAGAGTACCAGAGAGGAGAGAACTGTCAGCAGGGCCAAAGGCTACAGATCTGTAAAGAAGGAAAAAGACTGAGAAAAAGCTATTGGATTGGCCACTAAGGAGCATTATTATCTTTGGAAAGAGCAGTTTAATTGGAATGCCAAAGCTGGAAGCTAGACTGGCTAAGGGAGAGAGATCTGAGGCACCTATTACACATGGCCTTTTGAAGATGTTGAGTTCAAAGGGCAGGAGTGAGGAGGATGCAAGGGTTGAATGAGGGCTTTTTCAGGTTAGGGAAGACATGAGCATATCAGTAAGCAGTGGGAAATAAGCCAGCAGAGAGGGAAAGACTGGAAAATAAGTAGGAGAGTGGAGATGACAGAGGGGGCAATCTGGAGGAAGAGCTGGGATGGAATGGGATCATTGGAACAAGTAGAAGGTTAGCTTTAGTAAGGAATAGTCACTTCATCATGTGAAATAGGGATGAAAGAGAGGAGAGCATCAGAAAGCATCTGAGTGATAGGAGAAAGGAGAGAGAAGAGGGAGTTCATAGCAAATGACCTAATTTTGTTTCTGTAAACTAGGAGGCAAGGTCAGAGCTCTCCTGATAAAAAAATAGGCAAACAGGATGTTACTTTTAGATTTACATGTCAATGGTCACAAGCCACCCAAGCCTGAGATAATTCTAAACCCTTTAAATAGAGTTAAGTCCAACCTGAGAAAGTGTCCAGTCTGGTAAATGCCTCTAGGTACAGTAACAATGTTATAAACCCCAGGGCAGAAAAAGGGCAGGAGTTTACTTTTTGGTTTATTTGCCAAATTGACAAGTGTACAACATAAAGGAAAGTTAAAAGAAGTATAGGAGGGGAGTAGTTCTAATGTAAAGTGGAAAGTTCACTATATTTGGAGTCAGGGAAACCTTAATTCCTTCAGGGTCTTATTAGATTGTGAGCTACTCAAGGTTAGGGAAGGTCTTACACCTTTCTTTATATGACCAGTGCTTTCCAGGTAGACATTAAATAAATGTTTATTGACTGATTGATTTTGAACAAATCATTTAACCCTTCTGAACCTTAATTTCTTCATCTATAAAATGACAGGGTCTCCAGGGTTTCTTATAGCTTCAAGTCAGGATCTGACTAATGATATTTCTTAAGAGGAGAAAGTGAGGCTGGTGACTCTGCACAGCCCTGCCTCACTTAAATCCAACTCACTTGCATGCTGTGGCATCTCTTCCCTCATGTCATGGTCCTCTTTAAGAGTGAAAGACAAAAAGGTCCTTGACACAAAACTCAAAATACTAGGGAGGCACAAAGCACTTTGCAGACCAACTACTTGTATTTTAAAAAGATGGTAGCAGCAGTAACTAGACCAGTTATGCAAATGATCAAAATTCCTGGACATCTCTGAAACTGTAATATCAATCTATGAAAAGTATGATTCAGTGTTTTAGGATATACTTGTATAGAAAACTATTATATCTGTACTATAAAGTGAGACATGCCGATAGTACTTCTACTGCGAAGCATATTAGCTGATCATCTAATTGTTCAAATACGCTCTGATTGGTCAAGGTACTTGTAATCTTGATTTACATCAACTCACTTGTTCTCAAGGCACAACTAAAAGACATCAGTACTTTCCAGAAATACTTAATTAGGGTTTGGTTTTGTTTTCTCTGGTACAATGGAAACCTAGCTTGCTTAGGTCATTTAGGAGTTTTAATGTGTTGATTCTACTTATCCAAACTTGAGAAAAGAGAAATAAGGAAAAGAACACAGTTCTGGGTACACTACAGTCTCTACTCAGAAAAGGGCCACAGCAGATCAGACAAGAAAACAGAGGAGGAAAATACTAAGTGGCTGGAGTCACTATCTCCAATCTTTATCTCACCTTGCTTTGTTCACGGCAATCTCACTCCCAGGTACTAGAAGTCTTGTTCAGTCAGGTTTTTAACTGTGGAAGACCTGACTGACAACCTAAGGACATAGTGAAGGATACCATTCTGAAGAGAAATTGATTAGGATCTTATATTTCAGGCCCGCTACAACCTTTCCAAGCTCACTTGCCAAACTGAATGTGGTCTGCTGTATTTACTTGATTCCTCTGCCAAGTAAATATACTGTCATTAAAGTCTACACCAGCTGAATTACTTGACACCATCTCAGGTGATGTAGACCTGGGCACAGAAGGTGCATAGATATGGGGAGTTCAATGCTTTTGGATGCCACCAAAATCAACAGACCTTTCCTGTCATCAGGGTAATGATGTAAAGTGCATTATCTCCTCTGTTATATAAACAAGGTGACATTCTAAACAACTCTTCTCAGCCAATCAGAGGGAAGGAACGGGAGAGACGAGACAAAGGGAGGGAAAGAGAAGGGGAGACTCAAGCAGCAAATGGTAAGAAGAGATGAATGAAATTAATCTCCAAGAGGTTATAGGAAATGAGAAAGGAATTAGGAATGGAACCCAGAGAACTAAAAGGGAAAAGGAGAGAAGGATCTAAATGGAATACTTAAGAGAGAGTCCAAAAATGAAAGAACAGCTCCAAGGATACAAGAGAAAAATGTGAAGGAAGGTGGTGTATGTACGAGCAACTATTAAAAACACAAGGCGTAACACCACTGACACAAGTACTAAGAACAGGGTTTTGAAGACTATACAGCATTACCCCTGGCCATGAAAAAAATCACTCATGATGAATACATTTTCTTTTCTTTCTTCCTTTCTTCTTTCCTCATTATTATAGTTTTAAAAAAAATTCTGGGACAGCGCATTGGCCCTATAATCAGGAGGGTCCGAGTTCAAAGGTGACCTCAGACGCTTACTAGCTGTGTGACCCTGGGCAAGTCACTTAACCCCAACTCACACACACCCCCACTTCTATTTTAATGAGTATAAAGATGAGAAAACATGGTGTTGTTAAGAACAGGAGCTGCACTGTAGCTCTCAACAATCAGCTGTTGTAGAAATGGTTCTTCAGCTTGCCCAGGAAACACGTTTTACCAAAACAAAACTCGCTAAAAACTCTAAAAAGAAGACCAACATTTTATATTCACCCAACAGAAAGTGCATATGAAGGCCTAGAGGCTTTTATCTTCTGCCTCCTTGCTTCTTCTGATCCAAAGCTTTGAATTCCCAGACATCTACAAAACATCCCTTATTGTATGACTTCCACAAGAAAATTTTATCTTTGCAAATGTAACTATATATTGAATATTTTGAAATTTCAAGGTGTCTGTTGGCTGTAGTACAGAACAGCCTTCTGTTTTTACAAGGGTTAACGAAGGCCAGGGATAATGGATGGGAAGGTCATTTGTTCCACTGTTTTCCTCACAACATGAGAAAAGTCCCCAGTACACTGTGCAAACTTACCAAGGGCATAGACAGAATGGGCAGGTTTCAATTGGCATTTATGGATAGAGTATCCCATCAACATTCCCTTTTAACTATGTGATGACCTGTCAAGTTTGCTAATATGGAATTCTGCCTGTAAACAGCATGTTTAGAATAATTTAATGTGGAAATTACTGTTACGCCTTTCATCTTACATTTTATTGTGTTTAATATATAATATTTATATTTAATATATGTTTATATGTTAAGTATAATATATTTAACTAAATTTTATATATTTAAATAAATATTATATAACAATATTTAACATATAATATATATTCAGCCTTTTAAACTGAAATCTCTTTCTAATAATTTCTCCACTGAATTTTCCCCTCCAACAAAAAACTCAAGTGAACCTTCTATTTGGTGGCACTTAAAAAAAAAGAATTCAAAACATGATTTCTCCAAAAAGAATGGTTTTAAGATTTGATAACTGTATGTTGAGAATAATATTGAATAACGATTATGTGAAGTGCTACAATTAGCTATATTCAAGCAGGTACTTTAATATGGACATCATGCTTTAATACTATTCCTAATAATGTCTGCCTCTTATTCAGAGTGGTTTATTAATGTATTTGATATTAATTTTACTTTATTATTCCTAGTAACACTTCAGGCTCTTATCTGGAATGATTTATGTTTCTATCAATTATTTTAACATCTATTTTTGATTCAGTCCTTAAAACAACCTTGAAGACCACTTAAGCAGGGCAGGTATTAGCCTCCAATTTATAGATTAGGAAACTGAGGTTCCCAGGAAGTAAAATGATGGCACTTGAGATCACAATCACAATTTTTATCTAAATAAAGAAGGGGCAGGGGTGGCTAAGAAGAATGCACAAAATCATACAAAAACCTCACTTCAAGTCGTCAGGCATGGGTGCTAGGCACTGGGCTTAGCAAAGGGAACACAAAATTTTTCTCTACAAACTTTTTTTTTAAGTACAGCTAGAAACATAAACCAATTTGAATTTAATTTTCTTTTATACTTTGAACCCAACTTTTGCCAAAGGTATTGTTGGACTGTGAGATGCAATTCAATTCAATGCAATAAGCATTCACTAATAACCTACTAGGTGCTGGATGCTGAGGATGTAAATTTTTTTTTAAAAAGAAAGGATCCTTTTACATTCTGCCAGGGGAAAACAAACTGTACACATTTAAATAAATACAAATGATTTAAAAAATATATAAAAATTTAAGGGTAGGGAAGAGGGACACTGACAATTGGGGGAAATTACCTCTTAAAGCGATAAACTGAGTCTCGAAAGGAGAAAAGGTTTTCAAAAGGTCTAAGAGAGGAGGGAAGCCATTCCAGGCAAGGGGCAAAAGCACACTGGCAGGAGATGGGTTGTCCTGGATGGGGAATTAATAGGGAGGAGAACAGCTCCATTGGTATATGAAATGTATGAGAAGGAGTGATGTGTACTCAACCTACAGAGAGAAGGTAGTCTGACTTTGAAGGGCTGGAAATGCCAAATACAGTTATTCCTTACACATCTTGTCTTTACCAATCATGATTTCAATATATCTCTGGTCGGCATAAGAAATTAAATGGGAATTTGGGGGGAGTTTTGTGGAAGCTGAAGACAATATAGACCAAGTTTAGAAACTCAGAAATGCTGAAAATACATGTATACTATTGTATAATATCAACATATTTTATCTTTTAATACCATAACAATTCAGGCTTCTCTGGTACAAAGGGAAGGCCAAAAAATTTTATGCAGATATTCCAGATCAAGGGGGCATAGTTCCCTAATCCCCTCAAGGTGGAAGGGATAACTGTAGAAGTGTTTGTATGTTATCCCAGAGGCAAAAAAAAAAAAAAAAGAATCCCTGAAGCATTCTGATCTGGGCTGTGACATGGACTGGGCTACATACGCTTTAAGTGATGCCAATTAGGCAGGTATGTGAGGGATAAAATGGAGAGATGAGGATAGAGGAGAGATCTTTTGTGTGGATATTGTCATAGCCTAACCAAGCAGTGATGAGCTCCAGAAAAGGAGTGATGAGCAAAGCCCTGGGAAAGGGAGTGGTGACCACATATGTGAGTAGAAGGAAGGAGACAGATGTTGTGGAGTCAGAAATGATAAGATCTGTCACTTCAAGAGAAAGAAGAAATGGCTCTTTAGGGGATCTTCTTGGCTATGAACCTAGAAGAAAAGGTAGGGTCTTCTGCAGAAAGAGCTTGGAAAGATGATGGAGTTCTATTTCAGACGTTGCATTTGGGGCAGCTAGCTGACACAGTAGAGCATCGGCCCTGGAGGCAGGAGGACTGGGTTCAAGGCCTTAAGATATTTATTAGCTGTGAGACCCCGGGCAAGTTAATTACTCTTGATTGCCTCCCTGTCCCTCCCATCTCTCCTTTCCCACCAAAAAAAAAAATTCTTGAGTTTGATATGCCCATGGGACATCTAGGCGAAGGTATTCTAGCTGAAACAAAATTGGAATTCAAAGGAAAGGGAACAGGGGCTGAATATACAGAGCTTGCAGTCCAGTGGGCAGAGAAGACAGTCAAACAATAGGAGCTGATCAGTCCATCAAAGGAGGGCATAGAGGGAGGTGGAGTTGTGAACTGATTCAACTGCTCTGTAGAGCAACGTGGAATTATGCACAAAGGGCCATCAAAACCGTACAGACCCTTTGACTTAGCAATGCCACTACTGGGTCTGCATCCCCAAGGGATTAAAAAAAAAGGAAAAGGACCTATATGTACAAAAATATTTATAGCAATTCATTTCTGGGGTCAAAGAATGAGAAGTTGAGGGGACACACATCCATCGGGGAATGGCTGAACAAGTTGTGCTATGTGATTATGATGGGATGTTACTAGATCATAAGAAATGATGAGCAGGATGCTCTCGGAAAAACCTGGAAAGACTTGCACGGACTGATGCAAAGTGAAATGTACGATGTACAAAGTAACAGTGATACTGTAAGATGGTCAGCTGTGAACAGTTATTCTCAGAAATACCACCATCTAAGACAACTCTGAAGGACTTATGATTAAAAATGCTATCCCCACCCAGAGAAAGAACTGACAGTGTCTGAATACAGATGGAAGCATCCTTTCTTTACTTTTTTATTTTTCTTGAATTTTTTTGTCTGTGTTTTCTTTCACAACATGACTATTAGAGATTTGTTTTGCATAACTACACATCTATAACCTATATTGAACTGAGTGCCTTCTCAATGGGGAAGGGAGCAAGGGAGAGAATTTGGAACTCAAAGTTTTATACATAAATGTTAAAAGTTATTTTTACATGCAAGTGGGGAAAATAAATGAATAAAATAGAAATAAAAATAAATAAAAGAATCTTAAAAAATAAAAGAGGGTCTAGAACAAAGCTCTGTGAAATCTCTAAGTCTGACAAAGATCCTAGGGGAACTAAAGTAAAAAGAACTTGATTAAACCATGGATTACGGAATTGATTGGTTTCTCAGAAATTAAAAGTTATCTGACATCATAAATTTATGGTAAACACATATTTAACCCTCTGTGTTTGGGCTAGACAATATCTAAGGTCCTTCCAGTCTTAAAACCTGATGATCCTAGTGAGTTCTACATTCAGCAATTAAAATAGAAAATAATTTATCACAAAAAGAATGAAAATGCATTTGCAGCTACTAGAGAGGCAAGTACATAGAGAGCAGTAAGAAAGTTGATCTGAAAGCAATAAACTATAAAAAGCTGTCTAGGGCCATTTAGTGAGGGGGCAAACCAGCTTTTATATATATATATATATATGTTAATATATATATTATATTATATATATATGTTAATAAGCCCCTGATGTCACTGCAGCAACATAAAGACAACAAAGTATAATAAGTGATGTTTGGTGATACTGATCTCCCGTCATCAAGAAAAAGATAAATTATGTTTTGTTTCAGGGGGCAAGAAAGTTTGTAACTGAGTTTAGAAATATTTTACTCCAAAATAGTTAAAATAAAATGTTTGAGCAATTGCCCGAACAAATTGCCCAACTGCTCATCTGAATATTTTTTTTTGACAATTTGAGACAAATGATTAGTACTTTACTATGATGGTCTCAAAGGGTATAAGTCTATAAGCATAGAAGAGGAAAAAATTTTAAAATGTTGCCATTTTCCTTAAAATAACATGGATTTGGAATCAAAGGATGTCAGTTCAAATCTGCTGGTTACTATTGTGCCCTTGGGCAAGTCACTTGACTGTTATAAGCTTGGGGAGGTTGCACTAAGTACCCTTGGAGGATATTTCCAGGTCTAAATCCAATGTTCTAAACCTCTATGACAGTATCTGGGGCCAAAGGGCAAGAATTAAAATAGGAGAATAAGGACTCTATGACTTCATAAAGCTAATCTCAAAGAACGATTCTCCTGAAAATCTTAGTGTAAAAGCTATGTTTATTTAAAACGTGAGATATTTCTGTTGTTCTGCTTAGGCTATATCAGATGAAATAAGAAACCGTATTTTAGTAACATTTATTATAATAATGGATTAATATCAAGTCATTAAAATGATAGGAAAGATAAAAGCACTGTCTTAAACACTTCCAGTAAGAGTGAATGACGCAAAGTACTATTTTTGTGGTACTGCAAAGTTTACAAAGCCTTCTGATTCCTACCATACAGAGAGGTAAGTGCTCATATTACAGATGAGGAAACCAAGTCTGAGAGGAATTAATGACTTGCAGCTATTGAATAGTTAAGGCAGTATTTGAACTCCGGGCTTCCTCACTCCAAGTCCACATTAAAAGTGACTGCTGACCTTAAAACATACACAGGAAGAAGAACTTTATCACTAATGTCTCACATTTAAAACTGTTTTCTTTTAAACTTAAGATCTTTAGCTTTTCTAAGATCCCAAAGCAAGTTCTGATATAATGGCGGAAAAGAGAATGTAGTGTAGGTGCATGCTGGAGTGTCCTCAAATGCAATTATTTCTGTCTGTACAAAAGTAGAAATAGCAAATAAAAACCCCAACACTTCCTTGAAGCACCAAGAGAAAACTGCACATGTTCTTCATCAGGTTTTCTTTTCTTGTTTTGCTTTTGTCTTTGGGGAACACTAACTTCAATACTTGACTGCTTAATGCATGAAATTCCATTTTTAAAACTCAGCAACCATATTGGGTACATTCAATTAAATAACATTCAAAATTATTACAATGAAAAGAACCAGTAGAAGCTGCAAAAAGCCCTCGTCAAATAACCTTTAGTTGGCATATGATTCTTCCAACATGGCTTTTCAGATCTCTGTCGGAAAAAGGCCCTTGGAAAGTTCAGAATAACCATAATGCCACATTTATTTTGTGGGAGGAAAAACTGTATGGGAAGCATCAAAAATTAAAGCGTGATAAGAAAATTCCTCTTGCAGAAACAAACTGATCTTAGTTAAATAAACAGAAACATTTTTTAAAAAAAGAATAATTCAATTTGTGTTAGCTGGAGTAAATTTCTTTGAAAAGGTCAGAATTCCAGTTTTTAGACAAAATTCCCCCAACCCGAGACACATCTTGGATATACTGTTTTTAATGAAAAGAACCAGCAAAAATTACAAGAGCTGTGTTACATTTTTATCTGAATAATACAAGAAAATAATCTACAAGTTGTTAAAATTAATGAAATAAAAATTATGACCTTTGTAGAGGGCTAAATTAAGGAAATCACTATTGAAGGTCAAATATGAAGTTCCTTGTTCTTGACATTTTAAAAACTTAAAATATTTATTGCCATTTTAAAAAATCTTTGCATATGATTCACAATGAAAATGTCTAGTTTACGCATATAACTATCCAAAAAACTCCTAATCTACAATAAGCACTAAAATATATTAAAAATGAATATATTATATAGAGGTCAAAATCTATATTCAATCTCAAGATAAAGAGTTGATTTTCAGATGAATGATATTGCTTAAAAATGAAAATTCATATGGAAATTAACCAACCCCAACTATACTATGCTTACTGATGTTTAACAACCATTTTTAGGTTCAGACCAGGGTCCAAATCTTACATCTAATACCTATTGGAACTAGGAGACCCTGGGAAAGTCACTTAATTTCTCAGTATCCTAGGCAACTGTGGCGTTCTCTAATCCAGAGAAATCATAACTCTCACCTCCCAAAACAAAAGACAATGTAAATAACAGTTATTATGAGAAAGTTTTTATTATATCTATTTCAAGTTTTTTGGAAAATTTTTTTTGCAAGCATCTACTTGCAAGATGAGTGGCTAAGTGATGCAATGGATAGAGCACTCAGCTTGGAATGAGGAAGATTTATCTTCCTGAATTCAAATCTAGGTTCAGACACTTACTAACTGGGCAAGTCACTTAACCCAGTTTGTCTTGGTTTCTCCATCTATCAAATGAGCTGGAGAAGAAAATGGAAAATCATTCCAGTATCTTTACCAAGAAAACCCCAATGGGGTCATGAAATGACTGGCCAACAAAAACTCACAAGATCCATATGGCTAAAAAACAACCTGAATCCTCTGCTTAAAAAAAAAAAAAAGGAAAAAATATGCTGAAATAGTGAATATTTTGGTGTCAGCTCTGAATTCAAATTCAACTTCTGCCACATACCATCAGACCCAATTAATGTTCTGCATATTTTTACTGAACTGCTTCCTGTCCTACCTTTAAATTTTTTTTTTGTTCTGTTTTAGCTATAAGGGATGTTACAGTGGGTGGGGAGCAGAATACATTCTGAAATTAAGAAAAAACAGGATTATCAATAAAATTTTTTAAAAGAATTCCTGGGAAATTTGTGTAGCATACCTTCTTTCCCAGAGAATCAAGACTCTGAATTCATAATCCCAAGAGAAAACTGAGGTTTTGCTACAATAACCACAAAGCAGAAATATAACAGCAATTGAGAATTGAAGAGTATGTGTCAGAAAATAAGGTGTAAAAAGGCTGAAAAGGACTAGGTTACAGATGCCTTGTCTACTAGACATTTGAAAAAAAGTTATTTCTTAAAAGCAGAAATAAGAACTCCAAGTTCTATTTTTTATCTACAGAAGCTAAAAAAGTATGCCTTAAAAGATGCCGGTCTATGTTTTTCCACCTGTACTAAGGATGTGATTCTTCAATGGCTGCACCCCTGGAACAAATACTGTTTTGGCTGCTACTCTGGGTCCTTACTCTAATAGTTCAACTTTCACCAGAGTCTAAAATTCTGATGCAGGAAATACAAATTGTCTTTTTTTTTTTAATTTGCGGCATTTGCAAAGCTCTTATTTATCAATAAACTAATCAACAAGCATTTATTAGGCACTGAAACTATGTGCAAAAATGGACAGAGCTAAGCTCTGCTGATACAAAGAAAAAGGGACAAGTCCCTGCTCTCATGATAAAGAACATATACATTAATAACTATCCATAAAATACTTAAAGAGTAGACCAAGGGTTCTTTTATGTCATGGGCACCAATAGTCTGGTGATGAGAGTGAGCCCCTACTCAGAACAATGTTTTTAGATATATAAAATAGAATCCGATTAGATTATTTTGACTTGATTATGAATTGGATTTAAATAAAATAGAATCCATGGCATTATAAAGGAAGTCAATTAAATTAAAACATAGCTCTAAAAATAGTTTTAAAGAATAGTTTAGAGATCCTAGGTAAGAACTCCTGGAAGAGAAGATACAAAGTAACCTTTGAGGAAAAAGACAATGGAGGAAGGACAAGAAAGGTCTCTTGCAGAAGATGGCCATTTGAGTTAAAACAAGTCTTGCAGGAAGTGGTGCATTATAAGAGAGGGAAGTGAGAAGGGAGAGCATTCTAGACATGGGGAGAGTTGCAAAGGCAGAGAGAGGGGAGATGGAATCAAGGGGTGAGTGGAGCAAGTAGGCCATTGTGGATGGATTGTAGAGGGCATGGAGGGCAGTTGTGTACAAGGGAATTGGAAAAGTAGGAAAGGGTTTGGTTGTAAAGGCCTTTAAGAATTCCGTAGGACTCTCCATGGGAAAAAGCTTAGGAAAGAATTTCTTGGTTTTCTATCTAGCAGAATTTTCTGGTGAGTTAACAGCATCATAGAACAGGACTTCAGGGGTCCCTCGAGGGCAAATTTAGTTCAGCAGGTACCTATTATCCCAGATGAGAGGCCCTCCAGTCTTTCCTTAAAGAATTCCAACGAAGGAACAACCATTCCAATGAAGGAACTACCCCCCTGGTAGTTTATGTAGGTCATCGAAACAAAATGAGATCTTCATAAGTCATTCAACAATTAAAAAAAAGAGAGGTTTACTTAGCATGAGATGGATATCCATCAAGGATATGCTCTTAGGATGCCTCCAGTTAATTTGGCTACCCGAAGTTTCTCTGCCACTCAATTGCCCATCATGGATCACCAGCCAACCATCAGAAAGGCTGGGAGCCTGGCAATCTTTGTGGCTATTTTGTACAAAGTCAACCAGCAGGGGCGGAGCCAAGATGGCGGAGTAGAAAGACTCACCTATGCTAGGTCCGAACCCACAGCCCATAGATTTCCTGTAAAAACAACTCCTGACAAATTCTGGAACAGTGGAAGCCGCGCAGCAACACAGTGAAGGAGATTTCCGTTGCAGAGAGCCCTGAAAAACCGACCGCAAAGGTATCCCGGACGGGAGTGGAGTCCTGTCCTGCCGAGCGCTCCCCTCCCCCGCCCCGGCCACGCGGCACTGAGAGGAGTGAGCGGAGCCCAGCAGGTGTCAGGGACTTGAATCTCCGGCGGCCATGAAGGTCCCTCCACCCACAGACGCACAGGTCAGTGAGAGAGACAGGCTAAGAGGGGAGCGGGGGATCTCCGGGACTCGGACCCCCTGGGAAGCGGCCGCTGCAGCAGAGGCTGAGGTAGCTCGGCCAGAGGCAGAGGCAGCTCAGCCAGAGACTCCCAGAGCAGGCTGGAGCTCCACCCCAGCTCCACTACAAAGGATCTCTGTATAAACCCCTTGAGGGAACTGAGCCTGAGAGGTGGCCCTGCCCCCACCTCAGAACCAGCAGATAAGCTCCCATTGAATGGTAGCCAGGCCTGCTGCCAAAAGCCCTGAGGCTGGGGAGCAGCATTTG
>JAQQSK010005041.1:0-18480 GCA_028658325.1 Potorous gilbertii
TGGCATGACGCCTCTGATGGCAGAGACTTGGAGCATCAGAGTCTTAGTCTGAGCTGAGAAGACCTCTCTCTTCTCTATGCTGCCCATTTCTCTTGTAAAGAGAAGAGAAGAGTATTTAACTTCCACTCAGTTTGATCTTATTAGGTGAGTAGATAGCTGCCATTTAATATACAATTTTCCTCACTTACCCCAGCCAAGGCCAAATGAAGCCACACACAGGCAGGGAAACACAAGTCTGCAGCAGAGTTCAAGCCCTAATTTTCCCTGGGACTTATTGAATATAATGGGTATATAAGAGGGTATTTGGAAAACCAGGCATTATGGCAACCTGATAAACAGGAAAAAGAGGTTGTCCCTCACTCATACACTGAACTAGACATTATCTTGCAATTGTTATTGAAAAAAAATTTTTTTTTTACTGAGAAAATGTGTTATGTGCTTCCTTTTTTCTCCTTTTTAAATTACACAATCCCTTGCACGATTCCTCATTCTTCGATTCCTCTGTGCTTTTCTGCTTTTCTTCTTTACGCTAATCTTAGGTGAGGCAGCTTCTTTTTTCACCAAGGTCAACCCCTCCCTTTATTGCATATGCACCAATCTTTCCAGCAGAAAAGATCACAATTATCTCTCTTCTTGCTTTAATTTTCAGCCTCTTTCTATCTATATCTTATCCTATCTCAATGACCTCTAAACAGGGCCAAGTCTCCCATTTCCTTAAAAATCCTTCAACTGGACAAGATAACAGAGTGAGAAAGGAACTCCTTGGAGTGCTCCCAAATTCTTCTCTAAACAAACTGAAAACTGACTCAGAACTGATCTAGAAGCAGGGAAGCAGCTCACCAGTACAGCAGGTTTATCTCACCGGGTGGTAGGAGACCTAGGTCCCAGAGCAATGGTTACCTTCATAGTTGGGGGTCCGCAGGAAGGTTCAGAGTCAGGGGCAATCCAACAGTGAGACCTTACCCCCATTGCTGACCAATAATGGGACTTTACCCCTGAAGTTGCCCAGAAGTCAGACCACATCCTTGTGGCCCTGTTTCCATAGCAACCCAGCAGCAAGACCCCAAACTGGGGCAAGCCAGCAGAAAGACTTCTCTCCAATGCAAACCAGAAGCTAGGCCCTGTAGCTCAGTGAAAGCCCTGAGCAAGACCCTGAGCACCAGCACAAAGAAGCTTGGGACAGTGCAGGACCAGAGCCCAACTCTCACATAAAAATACCATGGCAGAAAATAGGAAAAAAAAAGAAACAAAAAAAAAGAACTTGATTACAGACTAAGAAGAGGACAACAGTGTTAAAATGGCTACATGTGAAACCTTAAAGCAAAATTTAATTTGGTCTCAGACCCAAAAAGAACTCGTGGAAGAGCTTAAAAAGGTAGAAGAAAAACTGGAAAAAGAAATGAGAGTAATGCAAGAAAAAGAGTCAACAGCATGGAAAAAGATAGACAAAAACTCACCAAAGAAAACAGTTCCTTAAAACTTAGAACTGGGCTATCTAATTCCTAGACTTAGGAATCTAATGACTCCATGAGACATCAAGATACAATAAAATGAAATGAAAAAAATAAAATAAACTGAATAAAATGTGAAATTTCTCAATGGAAAAATAAATGACCTGGAAAATAGATCTAGGAGATCATTTAAGAATTATTGGATTACCTGAAAGTTATGATAAAAAAAAAGGCCTGGACAACATTTTTCAAGAAACTATCAAGAAAAACTGTCCTGATATACTAGAACAAAAGGGGAAAATAGAAATTGAAAGAATTCACCAATCACCACCTGAAAGAGATCCCCAAATGAAAACTCCCAGGAACATCATAGCCAAATTCCAGTACTGTGGAGCTACAGTCAGAATTAACCAGGATTTCACAGTTTCCACATTAAAGAATTTGAGGACTTGGAATATGACCTTCTAGAAGGCAAAGGAGTTAGAATCACCTACCCAGCAAAACTGAATATAATACTTCTGGGGGAAAAAATGAACATTTAACAAAATAGAAGATTTTCATGCATTCCTAAGAAAAGACCAGAGCTAAATAAAAAAAAAATTGATCTCCAAATGCAAGACTCAAGGAAAATATAAGAAGGTAAACAAGAAACAAGAGAAAGAAAACCTAAGAGGTTCAGTAAGGTTAAACTGTTTATATTTCTATATGGCAAAATAATATTTGTAACTCTAAATGAAATGAATATTTACAAAAACATAAATTACCCAGATTAACAGAAGAAGAAATAAAATATTTAAATAACCTTATTACTCTTAAGGGCAATGCCATCCTAGTACCCAGGCTTGCAACCTGAGTTAACTTCAACTCCTCACTTTCACTCACCCCACATTGCCAATCACTTACCAAATCCTATTTCCACAACATCTCTCACATCTATCTCTTCTCTGCACTCATAAAGTCACCACCCTAGCCTAGGTTCTCATGCCTAGAATGCACTCCTTCCTCAACTCTACCTCTTAACACTCTCTAGTTTTTTTCTAGATTTATCTCAAGGATCTATAAAAAGCCTGCCCTGATCTTTCCAGCTCTTAAGGCCCCTGCCCTAATCATCTAGTATCTGTTTTGTATACATCTATATATGCACATGTTGTCTCTCATGGAAACTGTCTGGGGGTAGGGACCATTTTATTTTGTCTCTTTATCACTGTTTCTAGTACAGTGCCTGGCATACCATAGACACTTAAGAAACATTTGCTGAATGACTGATTTTTTTTTAAAGGGCATGTGAATATATGCATAGGGTACAAGTAACAAATTAATAATCTTGACTGAAAGGTAATAATCTAAGCTGAAGATTTTCTAAATCAAATAACTTACCAAATGCAATAAAGTTCCTATGCTAGTATGATCATCCTCTGATCTGCAGTGAGGTGGATAAGCTGTATCTCAGTCTAAAAGCTTCAGAAATCCAGTAAGTATCCCGGTAACGGTGACTGTCACAGAACTTATTTTTGCCTTGGAAAAATCTAAATTAATACCTTTGGTATTTGCCACAATTGCCTAAATTAAGTTAGGCTTTCACTATGCTCAGATCTTACCAACCAGGTAAAATTGATTATTTTACTTCCTTTATGATATATCATAGAGAAAATCATTTCTTATAAAGCAGATATTTGAAACAGAAATATTTTTGTAAATCTAATTTCCTGCCAACAAATAGCATTTTGAATTGTTGCCATTGTCAGCTGTCCCTCCAAATTAGATTTTTTTCTCATTCATGCCTTGAGAAAAAAAAATCCATTGCCATGAATAATAGCTCTTTTATTCTTTAAAGAACCTCAGTACAAATATTTGCATTTCAATGTGGGTGTACTGTCAGTGGGAGAAGATTAATGTCGCAAATGACAGCATCCAATTTTAGTAGGCAATGGTTCTGGTCATGTTTTGAAATACAGAACATAATACTGTAGGCAGAAGAAGGCCAGCTTACTGACAGGTCTTCCAAAATATTCTTTGAGAGAAGCTAACTTTTAAAAATTTAACATGACAAAGTATATCCCTACAGTAGGAAACCTATATTTGGTTCAGTACAACATACCCTAACAAGTCTTAAAAAAAATTATGTTCACTGTTGCATAATCTTATCCTGGAGATGAAGATGCTTAACTTCCACCAATACTTACTTATGACAAATTAGGAAGAATCATTTTTGATTCATTCTTCATAGTGCCTTCCAACAGTGGTGTCTGTGCAAATGAACTTTTTCCTCATCTGTACAACTTAAATGCATAATTAAACACAAATGGTTTGTTTACACTGAATCCCACCTGACCCAATGAAATAAAAAAGCAATTGTGATATGATGCAAAGGAAGGCTTGGCAAGCAGGTGTTAACTAAAACAAAGGTAAGTAAAATTCAACAGCATACATTGATTAAGCACTTACTATGTTCCAGGCTCTGTAGAAAGATAGTCCTACTTGTATAGTTAATGAACTCTCTATCCTAAATCATGTCCTTGCAAACGTTCATATTCCTTGCACTCATGAAAATATGGCTTTCTCCACATTTTCCGTAGCTACCTTCTCCAGTGCTGGTTGTTCCTTCTCTCGTACATCCAAGCACGCAAGGTCAGCCACAGGAGTTGACGGTATTCTTTGCTTTCCACTGTGACTTCTAGACCCTCCCTCTGATTTTTTCCCCATTCCATCCATCATTATCATTTGTTGTCAATCCTTGTTGCTCATTGTCACCTGACCATCTCAGTACCAGGTCAGTCCCTTTGCCACCTGGATCCATTACAGATTCATGTTACTTCAGCTGGCTCCTCAACACTTTCATTCTTCCTTGAATGACTCCTTCACACATTCCCGCTATGGTGACAGTTCAAAGCCTTCTTATTCCTGAAGCTCCTACTACCATTTGTACTTTTTTTTTCCTAGTATATAAGGTTGCCTCTTATTTTGCTAAGCAAATTTGGGCCACCCACCTGTTGTGAGATCTCTCATCTCAAGAAGCAGTATGGGCTTGTGGTTAGAGTGCTGACTCATTGTCAGTAAGTCCAAGCTTCCAACTCTATCTCAGACTCCCATTAGCTAGGTGATGCTGGGAAAGTTAGTGGACCCTTCATACGTTAAACAGGGATAATTCTAAAATCTGTAACATTATGGCAAGGATTAAATGACATAACAGGTAAACTGCAGGCACCAGAGTGCTGCATAAGTGCTAGCGCTGTTACTATCATTATCTCTGGAACGCCACAGCTCAAAACCCCATCCGTATCTTCCCTTGTTCTCGCCTCCTTTGGAACTAGTCTCTGAGGAAGAGCTGACCCTGATTCCACCCAGGGCAGCCAGGTGGTGCAGTAGATAGAGCAATAGTGCAGAAGTCAGGAGAACCTGACTTCAAATCTTCCCTCAGACACTTGACACTCACTAGCTGTGTGACCTTGGGCAAGTCACTTAACCCCAATTGCCTCATCTTGGGTCATCTCCAGTCATCCTGATGAATATCTGGTCACTGGATTCAGATGGCTGTGGAGGAGGAGTAAGGCTGCCCTCCCTTACTCAAAACAAAGTCAAGTGCAAGTCACGTCATTATTTCTCTGATGGCAAGGTCTTCTTCAGCAACCAAGGACGAACACACAGATGCCAGCCCATTCCATCTCCTCTGGGAGTCTACACCCTCAAGCATTTCCTCATTTTCTTCTCTGTTGCCCCAAATCCATCCCTTCTCAACATTTCCCCCTCTCCTCTTTCCTTACTTCCTATCCCAGTATATTGCAATCCATCCTGTGGAGTCACAAGAATGTTAGTTATTGCTAATGTTATGTATGATAAACAGTGGAGATATAGAGATAGCAAGATGAGGGAAACTTTTTTTATTGAATTATGGGAAGTACAGTGGAAAATAATAAAAAATACAAAGATCTGAGGTTTCTATTTGTGATAGCCCTTGGTCCCATGCAATGAAGTAGGTTTCTAATAGCTAAGTACTCTTCACTCTTCAGGTAAAATCACAAATGGTGACACAATGCCTAGCAAGCCTCACATGCAATGACATGATCTTGACATGACTGGCTGTTTACCACACTAGTTCTTAGACGAACACTCAGCTATCAGAAATTGGCATCAAAATGAGTGATTTTCAAGTGGCCCTTCTAATAATAACTTGCGGTAACATGTTGATTCCTAGCTTTGACCTACAAAGGGAACTTTTCCTTAGCCTAGAGACATTAGATGTAGGCTCTAATTATTAAACTCCTAAGCAAAGAAGATTTTATTTTTGACATACATAGAGATGAAATTAATAAGAAACATAATACCTACATTATTTCACCAATATCTCCCCTCTCAATTTTTCCCCCCACTTATTCTAGAGGATTTTTTATAACTGTACATTAAAATATTGGCATGATGCTATTGTGGGTGGCAAGCTAAAAATAATAATGCAGGAAGTATTAAAGTTTCTGTTCAATTTAGTCAAGATCAGAAAATGATTTTCTCATGGAAGTTCTTAAAAATAGAAAATGTCAAAAAAAGATACACTAGGAAACTGAATTTTAGTCTATTGTATGAATAGTATTTTTCAGACAGCAAAGAAAACTTTGTTCAATGACTCTCTCATTATTAATATCAATTGAGACATAAATCAGGGAGATGTATACTTGACAAAGCATACCTGGAGGATATAGTAAAGAATTCAAAAGAAAGATTGATTTCCTATGGATAGTAAGATCCTGAAGATAATTCTCTTTGTGGATGACATTGTGTAGAGTATATCAAGTATTGTAACACTGCTGAGCCCCCAAAGGGACCTACAATCTCTCAAAGCATTTCTACCTATCTACATAGAAAAAAACAAGTGATTGACTAATGCCTATTATCCATACTACAACATGCAGTTAATTGGACAAACCATAGAGTTGCATTCTTAGTATATATATACATATATATATATATAGATAGATAGATAGATAGATAGATATTTATATATTATATATAAATATCTATCTATATCTATATATCTTAGAAAGACACTGCATATGGATGGTGAACTGGGACCAGAATTGACCAGGAAGAAAAAACCAAACTGGATTGATTTGGGGAAGCTAGGTAGTACTTTTAATGGTTCCAAGCTTCTTTCTGAAACAATTTTCTTTATTGGTTGCTATATGGCTAAACCTACATTCTTGTTAAGAATTAAAGTTGAGAATCATTCAAAGGACAATGGAGAAGTACATGGTGAGTAAGAGTAGGTTGCACCATAGTAGCAATGAAGAATAGAGGATGTCATCAAATAAATGCATGACTGGAAAAGAAGATACACTGGTCATAGAGTAAAGACAAGTTTTCAATCAACCTGCTGGGAAAATGTTCTTTGAAGGGATTACAAAAGGATATGGAGAAGAGCTGCAAGAGAGGACAGGGTATGGGATGGTTTGTATTCTACTAGACAAAGTACTCATGTCAATGAACTTTTCAGTATCTTTACAGAACTATTGTTGTAAGTGATTTTTGTATTGGAATTCTTATAACTTAATTTCAGTCAAATCACCTACCATATTTGTTGTCTGTAAAAAGACAAACACCAATAAAATGTGTTATTTTCTAATAAAAATAGCATAAGAAATCCTAGTTCCTTCTTTTATAGTGACTACCTTTTGTCTATACTGGATGTATTTATCATCCATATTAGTCTGGAGCAATGTCTCCAAAGTGGGAGGCAAGAAGGCAAGCAGAACCTAAGGGATACTGGGAGGATGGAGGGCATTCCACCATTCCATACAATAGCCAATTCTAGGCTTGTTTCCAGGACAATCACAACTTTCTTTATTCCCCAATATATCTTCCTTCTCCTAAGAAAGAAAGCTTCCAACTTTCCTTTCTTACAAACTACATAACAAATCTTTAAGCTTCTTGGCAACAAATATTCCTCAGAATGGGGAGGGGGGGGGTGGTGGAGCTCTGATCTCTGGAGCGATGATTAGGAAGAACCCTGACCACTTTCTTTTCCTTCTTCATTTGGGTGGGACAGATTTGGTCACACAGAATCATCAGATAGGATGAATTGGGATATGCATTTTAGCCCTCGTTCTATTATCTCTTACCCCAAGTCTACCCCTCCCCTGAACTTTCCTGTGGTTGCTGAAGATATCCTTCTAGGCATCCAGGTTCAAAACTTCTGTGTTATCTTCAATTTCTCAACGCCCTTCATAGCTAATCAGTTGGGGAATCCAATCATTTCTCTTACCATAGTATAGCTTGCATCTGTTTTCTTATCTCTACTTAAATATCTACCAACCTAGATTTTTACCTCTTGTCTGAGCTATTACAAGAGCCTCCTAACAGGTCCCCATGCCTGTGGTCTCTCCCCTGTCCAAACCATTCTCTACACAGTCACAAATGACTGTTAAAACTACAAGTCTGACTACATCACTCCACTACTCTATGAGCTCCAATGGCTTTCAACTGACTCTTGGATAACATTCTTTATCTCATCCTTTTAAAATTTAATTTTGGGCTAAGTTTTATGACATACATAATCAGTAGTACAATATGTACTCATACATAATTAAAAAATAAATATACCCACATTGCAGGTACATATTCACCCTTTTTCTGAGAAATGCATGGTCAAAAAAAGCTTCAAAGCTACTGGTTTAAATAACCTCACCACAAAACTGTATCAGTTGCAAAGCCTCATCAATGAAAGACAAAAATGTGCAAAAGGCATTGGTTTAACCATCTGCATTATAAAAACAAAGTAAATGGACTCGACTCAGAGCAGGCATAGACCCTCACAGCACATTCCTGATCACTAGAAGTGTTCTAATAGAGACTAGATTACCACTTGTCTGAGTCACCTGTTGAATGGGTATTTGGGCTAGTGTTACCCTGGTCACTCCATCTTTAACGTGCAGAGCCTCCCTCTAACACCTGTTACAAATGCTTCCATTCCACCAAGTCCTAGCAAGCTTTAAAGTAATACATAGCTTAGCAATGGTGATGAGAAGGGCAACGTGGCTATGCTGTATAACAGTAGCATTCACCTCTAGGATCTACTCTGAATTCTGTACATTTTGGCTCCTCATCCCAATACCCTTTTATAGGTGTCCCTTGAAGAAAGTCAATTTAGAAGTTTGAATTGAAACCTGGGTCTTTTTACTTCCAGGTCAATGATATTCCCATTATAACAGGCTCCCTCCTGGGTAGATAATTGTATTCTATTAGACAAAGGACTCATGTCTATGAATTTTTCAACATCTTTCAGAACTATCTTTGTAAGTGATTTTTGTATTAGAATTCTTAAAACCTACTTTCAGTCAAATCAGCCACTATTTATTCTCTGAAAAGAGACAAATACCAATAAAATACCAAAAATAATTGGGAAATAATGTAAAAGACATTTTTTAAATGGAAAAGGAGGGAGGTTCATTATATGGTGAGGATGAGAGACAAGATGCGCAGCCTCAATGCTACATTAGCAATTCTGAGATGTTAAAATAACTTGAGGAAGGCCAGCAGCAAAATACACACATGGATCATCCATAAAGAGGTTAGGGAAGAAAGAGGCAGGAATCAGAAGGGACAAGGAGAGTGTTGTGATCTACCTTGGCAAAAAGAACTCATGCATTGTTAAAATCACAAATCCAAAATATTCAGAGTATAAATAGAGTTGTTTGTGTATATATCATCAGCCCTGTGAAGGCATCCACTTTCTTGGCTCAACCTTCTTTTACTTTCTGTGCCAAAAGCCAATTTTCCATCCAATAGACTCTTGGTAAAACATTTTCATATGAATTTTAAAATCTTAAATGTCATTTTTACTGAATTAAAGAAAGAGAATTCATTCTATGCATAGTGTTTACTTTTTGAAGGCATTTATTTGGCTGTCATTTTTTCTTTGAGTATAAAAACTCTATAGATATTAACCTTATGTAATGGTGGCATACAATGAGTTGGACTTAGAAACAAGAAGCCCAGAGTTTAATCTGATCTCAGAAGCTGATCAGCTGTGTGACCTGGGCAAGTCACTAAATGCTCTTTCTTGGTTTCCCTCTCTAGGGGGTAACAGTAACACATCTACCTCCCGGGATTGCGATGAAGCTCACATGAGATGATGCATGCAAAGTGCAATCTTTAAAGAGCAATCTAAGTATTGCCTATATCATCATCATCATCATCATCACCATCATGAGCCCCTTGAACACTACAACTTTTCTCTTTGTTCCATCAAGTGTTATTTTTAATATTTCCCTTTTTAAAAAATATTTACACCTTTTACACTGCTCCCTAATACTTCCGAGAGTTAGAGGACATGTTCTCAAGTTACCTCTTGCTTCTACTCTTGAAAAATGTCACCAAGAAACTCTGCTTGCTCCTCATCTGTTTTGTGACACGTTTCATTTAAATTCACCATCAGCAGCTTAATGAGACCACGTGGTGTCCTATACTTTGCCTGAAGCATGTAGGAATTTGGCACGGTAGCTATGTGGCACAGTGGATAGAGTACTGGGTCTGGAGTCAGGAAGACTCATCTTTCTGAGTCCAACTCTGGCCTTAGACACTTACTAGCTGTATGAACCTGGACAAGTCATTTAACCTTGTTTGCCTCGGTTTCCTCATCTAGAAAATGAGCTGGAAAAGGAAATGGCAAACCATTCTAGTATCTTTGCCACAAAAACCCCAAAGAGGGTCATGAAGAATTGAAGGTGACTGAAAATGACTGAACAACATGTGGGAATTTAACCTCTGTGCATGTATGTTTGTGTGTGTGTGTGTGTGTGTGTGTGTGTGTGTGTGTACATTTTCAAATAAATTTTCACTTTCTTACCTCGCCCTTCACCTAATGCCAAATGCCATATATCCCCCAAGCAATTAAAAGAATGTTAAACAAAGAGAAAACAAACTACATGAATAATAGTTATATGTATAAGTTAACTGGGAAACGGAAAGAGATCTTTTAAATAAAAAATCCATGTTATTAGACACAGCTCAGCACATTATCTTGGAGATTCAGGAGATGTTTCATTTCATCGGAGAGCCTGACACTCCCCATTTGTTAGTGAATTTTTCATGTACAGTATCTCTCAATCCTTTTAACAATAGTTTCATAAAAATCTTTAGTGCTAAGGAAGTATTATAGTATCATAGTGGTTATTTCTTTTATTATCAGCATAGGATTACTTAAAAAAAATAAACAACAGAACCACCTCCTTTCTACTCTACCTTCCCCCCCCCTCAAAAAAAAACCTAAACTAAGCTTCTTTTGCATTGCTATTAGTTTTAGTCTTTTCTTTCAGAGAATGCAAATTAAACTACCAGCTGTAAACAGAGTGATACAGACTGAAGCAGGCCAAACTCACAGTCCTTAATGGAAGAGCAGTCTAGTAGTAACATACAACCCAAGGGATTCTTTTCCTTTTTGTGGGTTCGCAAGGGGGTGTGTCACGGGCAAGGTGCTAAATTCTTCCAGTCAGTAGATGATCCTAGGTAGTGAATCCTCAGTTGACAAAGGCTTATCTTTTGACTATATAGCATTTCTAAGAAATAAGTAGTTATCCTTTCCCCATCTCTTAGAGATTACGGTTGTCACACGCCCATGATCTGGAAAATCTGCTTAAAATTTTTCGGTTCTCCCTTCATACCAGAGAAGAAGTCTGAGTTTTTTTCTATTTCTTTTATGAGGTGTTTACAGTACCATACTGTAAAATTTGGGTTGATGTTATACAATACTATACAAATATTTTATGCATTTCTGAGTTTCTGAATGTTTTTGTGTTGACTGCTGGCCTTTGCATGCTGTCTGTGGCTTCTACAAAACTCTTACAAAATTTCCATTTAATTTCTTATGCTGACCTGCTATATATCAGAACCTTGATGTGGAAAGGATAACTGTAGTAGAAAAAGCTGAATTCATAAAAGCCCTTCATGGTTGTTCAGGAACCATTCTGGTTCTGCATGGACATAATCGTGGTCAACTGCCACCAGAGGACAAAGGAGATATGAGTTTTCTATACAGAAGTAGCTGAAGATTCCTGAAAATTTGTTTTTAATGAGTGCTACTATCCTTAAAAATATGAGTAAAGTTCACGATTTACCCTTTTGCCAACAGAAGGTGTCAGCTTCCCACAGTTATTCCTGATTGCTCTTTAAGACTTGGGTTTCCAACTGCACTGAATAGTGGCAGAATGTAGAAGTGTTTTTGAATGGACTTTCTGGTTTCTTCTGGTAGAGAAAAGATGATAAACCTCTGCCTCATTCCCAGTAAGATAACCATAAAGAATGGTTTCAGTTTTCCCAAAACTTTCTTCTTTACTTTTATAGTCACTAATTAAATCCCAAGACCCCAGCAAAAGCAGATAAGCTTCTGTCAAGAATGACAAGGAAACTGACATATCCCTAAAATGAATTTACGAGTATCCCATAGTACTCTGGGGCTTCATGATAATTGTAGCAGAGTCACATCTTTAGATTCAAATGATATTATGTAGCCTAAATTTATTTCCTCCATCTCCTCTGTCTTATATAGTCATAAACAGAAGAAAGAATTTTGGGGATATTATCAGGGAAAGTGGGAAAACACAAGATCAGTTCTAAATGATTGCTCTGTAAGCTACAGAGGCTAACAAGACAAATTAACATGAAGGTGAGAACTCAGAAGCATTAGGAGTCATAGAACACAGAGTTCAAATGTCTCTGAATAACAATGAATAATAATGTAAAACTTTTCTGATTAGTGGGACTTCTAGATGTCAAGGCCAGAAATTACATGGGCTCATGATGCCCCAGATAATGTCACTAAGAGTAGGGAATTAGGAAAAGAAATGTGGCAAGGGTAGAGCTTACTTCCATCCAGAAAATGTATAAAAAAACCTTAATAGGTTTGTAGTTTAAGGGAATTCAACCCTCCACTTCTACTCCATGTTAGATCTGACTGGAGGACATCCCATGGAATATGCCTAGAGCTAGACCCTTTCCCCTGCGATATGTTTTGTCCTCAGTACTTGTCCCCTTCTGCTGACATATTTGTCCTCATCCTGGACCTCTTGATAAGAGATGCTCTTCCTGAACTTTATAAATAGGTATTCACTGGTGGTGGTAGGGGGTGTATGTGCATGCATATGTGTTGAGCCCACAAATACTGTATAGGCTAAGTGGCATAGTAGTTGGACTGCTGGAAATAAAATCAAGAAGACCTGAGTTCCAGCCCTTTGTTAGATATATGACTATATATTTAAAAAGATTGAGGGGAGTTGGGGGAAGGTTGGCTATAGATTTGAGTCATTCCAGAAACATCTGACTTTGTGCATCATTCACTGCTTACAACAAAGGTCAAAGGTCCAAAAATACAAAATTAGAAGAGGGGATGAAGGTCAAAGATGCTATATATAATTACAACAACTCTCAACTGGTCTATTTAAAAAAGCATTTGACTCCTAAAAATGGGAAATGGATAAAAATAAAGGCATTAGATGTCGTTATCACCATTTCTTAGAGAAGACTCACTGGCATAAAACTAATATTTGGGCTCAAAGAACTCAGAAAGGGACTTAAGTCAACATAACCTTTGATCTCCTTGCCAAGGAGGGAGGTGTCAAATAAGGACAGTGTCAGGGAATCCAAATTTATTTTCAAAACACTATGGAGAATAGAAGGTTACAAGATGAAACACTTCAGAAAGTAAAAAGCAGTGGAATGGAAAATAAGCCTAGGGAAAGCTAGGTTTGAAACAGCTAAGCTAGGTCATCTGAAAAATATTTATAGATGAAACTGAAAGGCAGACAACAGATAGACATGAAATGGAACACATCTGCAAGAATTTCTATAGCCAACAGTTTTGTTCATTGATTGGAATGACTACCATGGGATTCCACAATCTTAAGTACCTAATGTGCTATGTAAGGAAATGGAAATGGTAACCGTAACAGCTAAATCTGATCCAATATATGCACTAGAAGAACATGATAGAAGTGACACAATTTTAAGTGTATTCAAAAGTCAAATTTCAAAGTGTCTCAAAAAGTAAAGATTCCAATGATGGAAAAAATACTGGTATTATCAGTACCAAGAAATATACAACAGAGAAGACAACGGTAACCAAAGAGTCATTCATTTGTGTACTTTCTTATCTCTGTAAAATCTTTTTTTGAGAATGCTATAATCCATGCATACAAAGGTATCACTAATGAACAAGCAAAAAGAAAATGGGCAGACTTTTGCAGACAGTCTTGTGCAACACATCACAAAAACTTTTTGGTCTTTTTGTAACCAAAATAAATTTCCATGATAAATAAAGCAAAACACAGTTGGGAAGGACTTTCCTAAAACAATGGTTTCATACGGTAAAATGCAAGACAAGTTCATTCAATGATCTAAGTATCAATATAAAGTATGGTATAAAATGAAGAGACATGTTTCTTGAGTTTTGGCCAGTGATATGGAGGAAATCTAAATGTATGAAGAATATCACATGGATTGTTAGATTCTCCAGATGCTTCTTTTTTTTCCTCCAGATAACTCCCAAATCTACACATCTGGTCCTCTGTGCTCCAGATCCCACATCTGCACCTATTTGCTTTATAATCTCCATCTTGGTATCCCTTAGGATTTCAAATTCAATGTGTCTAAAACAGAACTCATTAATTTCCCCCAACTCTTTCCTCTTCCTGATTTTTCTGTTGGTTAAGGATTTTTGACTGTGCATCCAAACCCCTTTACTAACTGACTGCATAGCAGCTTTTCAGGATAGTGACCTATTACTCCCTGTCATGCACTCTACTCTCCAGCCAAACTGACCCCTCTGGTGCTGCTCACACAGGACACTGCGCCAATCGCTTCTGTGGTTTTGCAGAGGCTATTTCTTCCCTATGCCTGCAATGTTCTCTCTCCTCACCTCTGCCTCCTGAAAGTTTCTCCTCATATGCCAGTTCCTTCAACAGATCTTTCTTGATTCTCTTAACTGTGCTTCCCTCCCAGCAAATCACCATGTATTTATTTTGTATATATCCCTTCATCCTCATCTTACATAATTCAGACACCTTGCATCACTTCTCTTTTAACTATATTACATGAAGAGGTAGCCCTTGTCTTTGACAATGCTAACCCCTCTACCTACAGAAGTGATACCATTCCATCTCATTTTCTCCAGCAGATTGCCTCCCTTTTGTCACGAATCTTCAATTTTTACCTGTCTCCTAGGGACAATGTTTACAACCACACTTATGTATCCCTCATCTTCAAAAGAATCCTCATTTGACCCATCCAACCCTACTAGTTACCGTCCTATACCTCTCCTATATTTTGCAGGTAAACTCATTGAAAAGATTACATGCAATTGATACCTTCACTTCCTTTTTGTTCAGTATTAACTCTCTGTGGTCTAGCTTAGAGGAAGTTAGGTGGTCCAGTGGATAGAGTGGCTCTACTTCCTGGCTTCCTTCTATTCTTAGGAAGAGCCAGATTCAAATCAGGCCTCAGATACTGAACTGTGTAATGTAGGAAAGCTGCTTAATTGTTGGTTGCTTCAGTTTCCTTAACTGTAAAATGAGGGAATAATAACACTTAACCTCAGAGCATTGCTGTATTAAATGATACATTTATAATACCCTTAGCACCTAGCCTAGCACACAGTAGGTGCAAAATAAATATTTGTTTTCTTCAGTTCTTCTGACCTCGTCATTCCAATGAAACTGTTTTCTCCAAAGTTATCAATGATCTCTTAACTGCCACATTGAATGGCCTTTCCTCAATCCTTACCCTTCTTGATTCTTCTTCCTTTAAAACTGTTGATCACTAGATAACGCCCAAATCTACATATCTGGCCCTCTGTGCTCTAGGTCCTACATTTCCAGCTGTTTGCTTTAAAATCTCCTTCCTGTCATCCCTCAGCATCTCAAATTCAACGTGTCTAAAACAGAACTCAATAGTTTTCCCCCAAATCTTCCCTCTTCTTAATATTCCTATTTCTCATATCCTTGATGCTCTCTTCTCTCTACGTTTGAGGCACTACTTGCTCCTAGTTCTCCACACACCTGACTGCTCCATCTCAGATACTTCTATGGTTCATCACCCAGGTTTAGTTCATAGGTTGTGGGTGTCCCCCATAGATCTGACTTGTGCCCTTTTCTCACTTTCTCTTGCTTCACCTGGTGATCTCATTATCTCCCATTGATTAAACTATCACTCTATGCTGAAGATTCCCCAATCCATTTGAGTGGTACTAATCTTTCTCCTGACTTCCATTTCCACATCTCCAAATGCCTACTGGACATCTTGAACTACATGTCTTATAGTCATATTAAGCTCTATACGTTCAAAACTCAACTCTTTACTTATCCCTTCAATCTCCCCCCTTTCTAACTTCCTTATTCCACTATCCTCCCAGTCACCTAGGGTCACAACCAAGCTGTCATCTTTGACTTCTCACTCTCTATCACCCCTCATATTCAATTATGCCAAATCCTATTATTTTTATTTGCACAGCATCTTTTTCATATGCCCTCTTCTGTCCTTGGACACTGACGCCACCTTAGTGTAAGCCCTCATGAAATCCTGCTGTTCTGGCTTTCCTGCTTGAATTTTCTCCCTGCTCTAGTCCTTCTTCCACTCCTCTGCCAAACTGATCTTAAAGCTCAAACCTCATCACGTTATCTCCCCACTACTTCTTTCAGTCAATTCCAATAGCTTCCTATTACCTCCAGGATCAAAAACCAAACCAAATCAACCAAAAAAACCCTCTGTTTGGCTTTTAAAGCCCTTCACAACCTGGTCCCTTCTAATCTTTCCAGTTTTCTTGTATTTTCTTCCACTCCATATACTCTGTGCTCTAGCGACACTGGCTTCCTTGCTACTTCTTGCACTCTTATCTCCAGATTCCAAACATTTTCTTTGATTGTCTCCCATACCTAGAAGGTCACTCTCACCATCTCTACCTCCAGGCTTCTTTCTTTTCTCTGCCAAAGTCCTTTTTCTTGGAATAAGTCTTTCCCAGTCAATATTAATCCTATTGCCTCCCTATGAGATAATCTCAAACTTACCCTGTCTATATCAAATAACTAATACAGTTATTTGCATGTTGTCTCTACAATTAGATTGTAAGCTTCTTGAGAATAAGGATTGTTTTTTGCTTTTATTTATACATATAGTGCTAAGCACAGTATTTGGCTCATAGGAAATGCTGAATAAAAGCTTACTGACTTGACTTTAAATTTTCTGATTGTTTCAACTAACTATGATGCCATTATGAATTTACTGTATTGTTTCTGACACAACTCATAGATACTACTTTAGTGTATTTTCTGATGTTTTTATTCTAGGTTTTTTTTATTCCTTTTTTTTTAGACTGAATCTGATATATTCTTGGGTTTGTCCAATCCATTCATTTTCCAAATGAAAATGAGAATCAGCTGCCAAATGCACATAAGCACATAAAATACTATGACTAGTTACATAGGGAGCAAAGAGCCTTCTGGCTCAAAATCCCAGGCTCTTTCCACTGCATTCTGGGTTGGAATACACTGGAACACTGGACAGTAATATCATGAATAACTTGCATGACTATAAAAGAAGGGTGAGTCACATAGTAAGCATGTGAGATAATTGATGGACAGGTCAAGAGATAAAATGACTTTCCAGCTTGCTACCTACTTTACTTGGGAAGCCACTTCACCTGGGCATCAGTTGCATCAACTGTAGAATGCAGAAGTTGAATTTCATTCCAGTTCTGAATCTAATTATTTTATGATCACAGTACCCTCAAAATACAAAACTAAAGAAACATGCTCCACTTCCAAAGAGAATTCACAGAACAGCACTGACAAGATGAGAAGGTACGAAGGCTTTACTATGTATGCCAGTAGAGAAAATACTGGTACCAGGGAAAGCATGGATCATTTGAAATATACATGCACAGCGTGTGGATTCACACGTTCATTACTAGGCTTTGTTTGAATTTAAGAACAAGAAGTAGTCCTTTGCTAGTTTTAAATGTCTAGAAAATGCTAAAAATTGGGAGAGGAGCCAAGATGGCGGAGTAGAAAGACTCACATATGCTAGCTCCGAACCCACAGCCCATAATTACCTATAAAAAGAACTCCCAACAAATTCTGGAACAGTGGAAACCACGCAGCAATGGGGTGAAGGAGATTTCCATCCCAGAGAGCCCTGAAAAATTGATCCCAAAGGTCTGTTGCGCACTGGATATGAGCAGAGCCCAGCCCTGCCCTGGCCACACAGCACGGAGAGGAACAGATCCGAGCAGGCTTCAGGGATGGAATCTACAGCGGCCGTGAAGGTCCCTCCACTCACAGACGCACAGGTCAGTGAGAGAGATGTCTGGACGGGCTGAGAGGAGAGTGAGGTGTCTCCATGACTCGGGCCCCCTCGGGAGGCAGCGGCAGAGGCAGTGGGCGACCAGAAGCTCCAGGAGCAGGCAGGAGCTGGGGTCCATTAGGAAGGTCTCCGCATAAACCCCCTGAGGGAACTGAGCCTGGGAGGCGGCCCTGCCCCCACATGAGCACCAGAACTTAAGCTCCCATTGAATAGCAGCCAGGCCAGCCGCCAAAAACCCTGAGGCTGGGGAGCAGCATTTGAATCTCAGACCCCAAGCACTAGCTGGGCAGATCTAAGCAGGGGTGGAGAGAAATCTCAGAAGTCAAGTAACTGGCTGGGAAAATGCCCAGAAAAGGGAGAAAAAATAAGACCACAGAAGGTTACTTTCTTGGGGACCAGATGTTTCCGCCCTTCCTCTCTGATGAGGAAGAACAATGCTTACCATCAGGTAAAGACAGAGGAGTCAAGGCCTCTGTATCCCAAACATATGAAATAGATATCCAACAGGTTCAGGCCATGGAAGAGCTCAAAAAGGATTTTGAAAATCAAGTTAGACAGGTGGAGGAAAAACTGGGAAGAGAAATGAGAGAGATGCAAGAAAAGCATGAAAAATGGGTCAATACCTTGATAAAGGAGACACGAAAAAATGCTGAAGAAAATAACACCTTGAAAAATAGGCTAACTCAATTGGCAAAAG